>JBBPML010000117.1:32905-69391 GCA_038090275.1 Austroboletus novae-zelandiae | reverse complement strand
TAGTGATGAAATCAAGATTCTGGGTGTTCAAGCGTAGTACATCAACATTGGGAAATGGGGTATCCTCGGGAGCGATGTCGATTTTTGGGAGCGATGTGGAAAAAACCTTGAAGTTTGGAGATAGGATCATATCCTTGGGGATCATATGAATATATGGCGGAAGAATTTGCAGGTTCTCAATCTTCCTGAGAAGGCGGATAGATTGGTAAAATGCATCTATATCATCATCGTTCACATAGGGCAGATATTGAGTACTCCATTTGAATGCCTTCAGGTTTGGACAGAAGCGCGAAAGGAGATGGACCATTTCGATCGGCAGGTGTGAACAAGCTCTTGAGATAACATCCAAAGAAACAAGGGTGGAAGTAAGGATTGGCATGATGTGACGAGGGGCGATATCATCCATATACAGTATAAGTACCCTCAGATTGGGGAGGAGCAAACGACATGGTTCAGCGCCCATATCTAAGCAACCCAATCCAGGAATAGAATCCCATTCATTCACATCATAGATGCAGAACTCCCTGACACGGAAGGTGTGCCAATTGATGGTGGCCAATTCGGCGAGAGAGGGTGGCCTCTAGCCAGCGCCACATGTCAGTCAGATAGCCGGTCGTTGAACGAGAGGCTACCGTGCACTTACATTTGCATCCGCCAGTATGTAAAGACCCCGGACAAGAGGTTCGAACGAGTCCAGCGACCGCCAAAGGCGATCAAGCGCAGGTCCTGAAGTTGCACGGCATGTTCGAGCAAGGGCATAGAATGTGCATCGCTCCTCTGCGGAAAGTTCGTGGAATTGACTTGCATGTTCTTTTCCGAGCTCTACAGCTGGATATGGCGCGACATGGTCCAAGATTACTTCGAGCAACTCTGGTACTTGCAGTGGGTTGGGCTGTACCATTGGGAGAAGTTAGAACGTGGTGCCGGTTAGCTTCCCGAAATAGCCGGGATATTACTGCGTGAGAACTTCGAGGTCGACAAGTTGCGTCCAACAAGAATGAAGTTCCACGGACCCTGGACCTTGACTGGTATGCGACACCTCTTTTTTGAGAGTATTACGGCTGAGCTTGCCACTGTAAGTTGTACGTGCTCACAGGCTCCAGCGCTTGCGAACAGAAAAGTCCTGGCGTGCCATCGTATCAGTCACCGTCGGCGACCGCCGACCATCAATGCCATGAACTCAACCTCGGATGCGATGGACAAAACCCTAACCTGAAAGAGTGTTTCCAATTGCAAGTGTCTCTACCTTGTCGCTCTACCTTGCCCGAACCTCACACGTTTAGGAATCCGCAGTCAGAACTTGGATGCGTCTTCAAAGATGGATATATGCGTTTATCATCAGCCGCCGAGCAAGAAGAAGAGCAGGAGGAAGAGGAATCTGGTGGCGAGTGCATGGTGTACGCTGCGAGAGTTGGCACTCCTTCAAGCTGAACAAGAGTGTGACCTGAAAAGTCCGTGTAGTATGATCGTTGGAATCGTTCTCACCTCTGACGCGCTCATTAGAAGGAAAAGAGATCGAGATAAAGTTGAATTGCACCCAACGAAAAGGCAGCTATGCCTTTTCCGGTCCTTTTGGTCGCAAAGCTGGAATTACCCCGGTCATCTTCGGCAGACTGTAATCGAAGTATAGATACAAAGTCAGAGATCATGAGCGAGGAACAAGGTACGAGGTCCTTTTGGCGTGCGTGTTGAGAAATTAATCTGTGCCACATTAGAGTTCTCTAGTTCACCGATATCCGAGTCAAGTGAGAGCGAGGAGCCGAGTTTTGTATGGCCAGATGGGGTTCTCTCAGAGGCAAAAGTGCATGGCTACTGGCCAGATTCGGACGATGCGCACTCCGAGAACGAACGGGGTCCATTGCTCAAGCACCGGGACGATGAAACGATCCCTCTTCTCGTCGCTCAACTATCGGACAGCGAAGGCAGCGACCGTAGTCAAGATACCGATCGCAGAATCTGGTTCGCCGCATCGTTATTGCCGACCCATACAGAAACCATATCAATAGAATCTCAAACGTCGACGATAGACTACATCGTGGACACATTTTCGCCCTATCGTACACTTCGGGAAGCTCGCGTAGATTCGGACTACGAACGTGTTCTGACGGACTTGTGTACAGAATGGAGGTTCGTCGGCGGATCGGTAAGGGAAATCAGAAAAATATTGGACAGTGATGCTCACCAGCACTGTGATTAGCTCGTTGCTTTGTCAGGGTACAGTGACCGATGTTTGGAATCGTGGCTAACACTGACCGTGACCCAACAAGGCTGGAAGCAGGCGTTTTTGGATTCTCGCACGCGTCCATTTTCACCGTCAGCGATTTCGCTAGGAAGGCCGTGGCTGTCGGTAGCATCGCCTCTGGCTTGGGCCTTACTATAGACGCCTGGTTCTTACTGATCTACTGCAACGCAAGCCCGGCGAAATTTCAGGTGAGCACTGCCCCCTCTCTATGAATCGTTGGTCGACCTCGATTCTCCTTGACTCCTTCAGAAAATGGCCCTTGAAGTGTATGGCAAGTATCTCTTCTTTTGCATATCGGCACGCATACCCGCATTCTGTATGTTCACCTCGGCATCCGCGCTCATGGTCTTTTTACTCTCGGTCGCGTGGACGGCATGGCCGACCGCGGTGCTCGTCATGTCGTTTTTTGCCGGTATGCTCGTCAGCCTTCAGTTCATTGTATACGGTGTCCATTGCGTCGTCACGGTCGTCGCGCAGGCCGTACGGGCCGTCCAAAGGGCCATTGTACAGTGTCTCATGTGGATACGTTTTCGTCCGTCACCCGATGTGCGGGACAAGGAAAAGGATACCCTCGAAAAATGAGTGTTGGGATAGATGGATCACACCAAAATTACATGTAGTATCTGTACTATCTTTCTTCATCTTATCTCACAGACACAAACATCCCGCATCTAATATATTACAAAACATGTCACCACTGCTTCCTTTTCCCAAAGGCGATCGACATATTTCCCTTGAGTTTTTTTTATGAAAAACCAAGCTAATAACAGTATGTCATGTTTGTTGGTGCTCAAATTGACAGTTCCTTTTCATTCAAAATTTGACTTCGGATCGCTTCAAGATGCCCTCTTCAATGGCCTTGATTTCTATACATGCCGATCCATCTCTGTTAGAGACAGACGTCCAACAGACGTAAATCACTCACGCAGTGCGAGGTGTCGACTATAGAATCGCGACATTCCTAGGTTACCTTGATCCACCCACATCAGACGCGACAACTGGGATTCGGATGCGACGTGACGTACCGATACCGTACCACAGACCTTCATGCCCACAATCTCTCCAGATACTCGGCACTTCACCTTCATCAGTAAGACCCCACACGGGGTTCACCTTGTCCACTACCTGCGGACCGCAAACGTCCCGTATGTTGTCTCGCGCATCGCTAAACCTTTAAAACCCAACAAGAACGGATCAAGCGCGAAACATGTCTCAGACAACGGAGCGTTTGAAAGGAAGGCTAGCTTACCCGGTTGCAAAGATAATAACGTCCGCTTCGAGCTCCGTCCCATCTTCAAATTTGAGTCCTTTTTCGGTATAACGCTCGATGGAGCCCCCGCTCTTGAGCTTGATATCACCATTGATAATGTGTTTGCTCGTGCCAACGTCTGTTCAAACATGCACGGAAGAATGATGAGGACCACCAGGGATTTGTCTTTTTAAAGGAAAGGTCTTGCCGAAGTAATATCCTCCTGCACGTCTCCACAAGAGCTGGAAGAGGCCCGCGTCTTCAAGGCCGAGATTTGTCTTGAATCCTACTCCGGCGAGACCATCAAGAGTCTCTCTGTTCCAAGCAATAGATGTATTGACGGAGAGCGAGAGCACGAACACGAGTGCGCCATGAATTTAAAATAAAAAAGGCGGATCCATATCACTCACTTGTCGACCGTCTCGGCGAAATAGGGCGTAAAACGTTGGTGAAGGCGTCTCACCACATCATTGGGAAAACAAAAGTTGTAAAGGTCGCCAACCTCGGTCGGGACGGTTTCATTATAAAGTCCTTCGAAGCTGTGAGCGAGGGGAGGTAGATGTGGATCAAAATGCACCATACCAGAGAGAAGTTGCATAATCGCCTTTACCGAGATGACATACGTCGACGATCGTTGGAACCTGGTGAAGAAAAGATGTTAGTAGCTCCTCTTCTAAATATCGATGCTTCCCAACGACGCGTAGCTGGATTAATTATTTCAAATGCGTACATTGTGACTTCCACCTTATTGTTGAAAAAGTCTTGGGCGATATCGTGAGCTTGAGCCCCGCGGTTTAGAACATATTGTTTCAGTGTTCGAAACAAGCTTGACGTACCGGAAGTGCAAGCGCCGACGATAACTGCCTTTTTTCCAATGTAGTTGGACGCAGATGTGAACTCAGTCGAATGAATGACTTCGCCTTTGAAAGCCTCCTGGAAAAATGATTGTATGTATCGACAAAAGATGTCCTCGGCAGGCAAAGCAGTCTTACCTTTCCAGGGAACTCTGGTACTCTCGCATGACCTCCAAAGCCAGTCGCGAAGACGAGATGTTTGACTTTGAGAGTGCGAATTTCCTTACCACCTCTGTTTATCTCGACAGTCCATGTCTTCAGATCGTCGTTCCATTCAGTTTTGGTGATAACAGACGACGTCCATACGTTGAGCTCGAGATGATCGGCGTAGCTCTCCAGCCAATCGGCAAGCTAACCGTACGACGTGAGTGGTTTGCCGTAAATGATAATAAAAAGCAAGTTCGTTACCTTCCGAGCGGGACTAAAGACTGGCCAAGTTGATGGGAATCTGGAAACAAACACATGAGCACATTAAACACGACGCTCGCTGGTACTTACGGCAAATACGGTGTTTGATTATACCAGATTGTATCATGCAAGCACAATGCCTTGTAGCGATCTCTCCACTATAGTAATCGCCCCGTTCAACGCAATCGAATTGTGTGATGATACAGACTCACGCTATCGCCAACCCGGGCTTTCTTATCGAGGATCAGGTGGGAAATGCCGAGATATTTTAGCCGCGCAGCAATCTCAAGGCCAGTATGACCGGCGCCGATCACAATCACCGTCGGATCGCCGTCTGTGAACTCTACCTCTCGGCGACGACGTTCTTCCCAAGTGCCGTGCTCGGCGACTTGTCTGCGAAGAGGGCCAACCTGCATACAAGATCAGTTAACCGACGACCTGTCCATTTGCGCGATCACCTGCTCAGGAAAGTCGTTAAGGGAATGCAAAGTGGTATAGATGAGGTATGCCTTCCATGTCCCACCGCGTACAGGGGCCAGGAAGCATACAGCGTTGCCTTTCCCGACCTTGGTTCCAAATATGAACGTGAGGCGGACCAAGACGAGATCAGGGAATAATTTCTGCAACTCTGGAGCATAGAAAGGCTCGTTGTTGAGGTGTAGATCGACAAGGCCCGTCGGAGCAAGACGATGGTGGAGGAGGTTTCCGATCGCATCCCTTCCCTCGATAGACCTGAAGTCCCACGTGAGCGCCAGGTTATCTCTCCAAAATCCGTCGTCCAGGAAGAGATCGAGAATGGCAGGGATGTCAGATGACCCGACAGCGCTCTTGAATGCATCAAACCAGACTGTCGCGACCTCGGTAGCAGAAGATATGGTAGGCTCATCTACGCCCAAACGCTGGAGAGTAGGAAGTTGTTGAGGATATTGGTCGACGTGAGTCATTCTGGGTTAAAGAGATGGGGAAAGATACAATCAGTAAAAGGTGATCCCCCTAAAATACGAAACCGCGAGCGGAGAATATGTATTTGGCAGGTATACGGCGTCAGGGCGGCGAAGACTCGGTTCAAGATGATGGCATTATGTCCAGATATGGAAATGCTCCCCTTTTTGATGGATTTAGTCGACGGTTGTTGTTCTTCAAGGCCGAAGGGTATCTTCAATCATCACACTTGCGTTACCTGTACGCAGATGGCCCCTCGCATGGAAGAAAAGAAGGCATCAGCATTTCTTTCCAAATTCCAATACATAATAACGAGCTCACAGGATGGGAGATGAGCTCGGAGGTCTCGATTGAGCGAAGTCATATTGCGGTCACGCGCGAAGGAAATGAAGACGACCCCAAGACGGTGCAATTCGTAAACTGCCAGTCCAGGTGATACTTACCACACTGCTCGGTACCAACTTGTCTGCTAGAGCTCCTGTCGCATTTTTGAAAAAGAACATGCATGTACTACTAACACTGGCCCAGCGTCATTAGGCACTAACCATGTGGTGGGAAGACAACCAGTGAAGCCGCGAGAGAAGTACCACGCACCAGAGAGTTCAATTACGTCATCACTCGTACTGTGCCTGCATCATGCATGACATGCCATCGTCCCTAGACGCAACATCAACGTTGTCAACCGCATCGATGTTGAAGACAACAAAATGAGCCAGCAACTGCACTATAGCAGTGACGACGACATGATGAACGACCGAAGCCCAAGCGAGCACATTAGATGCAATAACGTTCCTCGTTTTCTCCTGCTCATCCCAGGGATATCCATTACTGCTGTGTGCCATGGAACAAAATGACATGCCCATATCTTCCCACTCGTTATCACCCTTGGACTACGCCACTGTTAGAAAATTATTTATGTTTCGGTATGTTTCTCTACGATTCTACTCACCTCGGTTGATATCGGGTGATACGGATCATTTCGGAATCGGACAAGTATATAATGCCTGAGAGCGCGAGGCGAAACCTCAGTTTCGTCTTGTCGTTTCTCAGTTTCTCTCACTGATTCTCGTGTCTGAGTTGTTGGGCTCTGCGTAGTCCTGACAGCCACAGACGAATCACGACCTATTTTGCTCCTATTTCCTTCAAGTTGGTATGTTGCCCCTTTTGTCGTCTCCTGTCCCACACATTCCCACACCGTCTCATCCAATACGACAGCGTGCTCGATACGTTAACAACGAGGACGTTCTTCCATCTCTTTCACTGCTCTGGCAAATTATAAACTCATTCAAGAGGTCGCATCTCGTGATTCTCTGATCAGCGATCCGCGTCAGGTGGTTGATTTCCTGCGCAAATATTTACCCTGTCTCAAATCGCTATCTGCATGGTGATATCCCCTTATGAATGAAGGAGGACAGTGTACGTATGAAATTCAAAATACACTTGTAATTCTTTCTCTAGGTTTTGCCTGCTTGTTTCGTGTTGGTCGAAGTGCAGTGCATTGCCCATCTCTGAATCTCGTGACACTCGCAGATGCCTCTCCCGACGAATGAGCCACCATTCGTCGGTACATCGTCTATGTCTGCGCGAGATGGGATTCCTTATTCTCGCTGAAATGCTTGTTCTTCTCCACAGCCATTCTCCCAACTCTTCCGGTACTCGACTGGAATATGACGGAAAAGATCACCCCCCATCTCACTAGATCCACACTTGTCTCCTTCCTTTGACCTCAGTCCGTTGGCATCTATGCAGTCGCCATACCAGATTGTTGATCTCGTTCTGCAAAACTGCCCTAACACGAAAGCCTTCACATGGACTCTTGAATATCGACCCGAATCTGAATTAGAGTATGAAGAAAGTGGTATTCAGGATGCAGTGGATACTTTTTACCAGCTCCATCGCCTCCAAAGGCTTGAAAACTTCTAGTCCATCCGATCCAGTAACCCTCAAGCATCTCTTCACGTCTCGAAACGTCAAGGTTCTTTCCGCAGCGCTACATCGCACCCACATGCACGCCACTTCCTAACGTCGAAATACAGCAATTATTCACACCGGATCTTCGATTCATTACCAGTCTCCTACAACAGCAACAAATGTTCGTGATGCCATGTTCGGAGTTGCTAACGTTCTGGATACACGATGGGATCCACCCGACTCCCAATCCCTACTCACTCTTACTACACCTCAGCGTACCAACCTCCAGTCATTCCATGTCAAGTTTCCCGACGCCTTATAGTTTGATGATGAATATGCCGAGGTCCTGGAAAGCGACCTCACGCGTTATTGCATCACTTTAGAAACACACACTCCTCTCATGTCGATTTCTTGCATTTGCGAGCTCTCCATCGAGATGAACAGAACTAGAATCTTTGGCTCGCTGCTGGTCGTCGATCGGAATCCTTCATCTCTTTTCCAAACGGCCTTTGGTCAAATTCCCGGCAGTATGGATTGTTGGTGTTTGATGCAAGTGTCCTCCTCGACGTGTGTATCGATAGAGAATCGTCCGATTTCTGGTTTGCTGGAACCGCGACTAGTAGCCAGTGCCAGTCAGCCTGCCTTGTAAGTTTCTGAACACGGCCGGGGTTTTTGGATCGAAATCCGTCTCACGCTCCTGAGTAAATAGAACTAAACTGTTGTGTCAGATTGCCCACGGTCACTGAATGGGCCACTGCAGTGCTGTCATTGTGTTCTGCAGTGGGAGTCTCGATCCAGCCGCACTATCATGTGGCGTTCGATGGTCTTGACGCCGCCAACACATGCTTTCAATACTTGGCCAGTCGAGCATACTGTGCATGGGTGGCCTGTTGCCCCATGCACCAAGTCCGAATCACGTCATCGACAGTGTATGTAAGTATTCCAATACCTCATTCCCAATTCGCGAAAAAAAAAAATCTTGGCTTACCCACGCATGTCGACATCATGCTCCTTGACCAGAAAAAAATATCCACCCAACTCCGAGCCCGTAACAAAACAGATAGGACAGGGTCGAGATGGTGATAAAAAAATACAATTGGTTCCACTGGAACTAAATTTAAATAATAGTGTATGTAGCTCCAAAAACAATGTACTTATTTCAACGAGCGGGCACCGAAAGACGGATATGGTACGTACAAAAAAGACATCACGCGCGACGAGTAAGATGGCAAGGAAAGAAACCCTTTATATAACCAAGGCCTTTGAAAGAGTGACGCGCGTTCGCGATGTGGCGAAATGAAATCCGTAATGACAGCGGTGAGTGCAGGGTCAGTAATGAACTTGTCGCAGAACGAGTCTAGGGTAAAGCTCGTGAAAAAAATTCCATGTGGGGGCGTGTGTGATAGTGAATCCAAACGGAGTTAGGAGGGAAGAAGGAAAAAAAGACCGTGTCTCAAAGAACAAAGAATAGCCCAGTAAGAATAGAGGTCACGAAACCGGTGAAGAGGGAGGAGACAAGCCGAGGCGATGCGATGCCGGAGCTTGAGCTCGACCCAGAAGTCTCGGCTAGATACCGACGATATTTACGTCAGCGATCAAGTCCGAAAACGAATCCGGAAAACCCACTCGTGTTGCTCAGCCCGTTGGCGAGTTGAGCAAAGCCAACAGCTGGCGGGTCGGCTTGAAAGACGGAGTAGACGTTCTTGAGGAACGTATCTCCGACGATCCAGGCTGGGAGGTCTTGACCGTTTCCGACAGTGTCTCCGACGTCAAAGATACCACCGGCGCACATATCGGAACCCGCTCCACTGGTTGGCCCGAGATTCATATCTTCGGGGCTGATCTCCCAATTCGTTCCGCCGAAGGAGATGGAGACGGAGACGGATGTGCTGCATGCTGCGCACGAAATCGAATATAATGAATCACATGAAGCACTGAAATCACTTACGGAATGCATACTGCCCCTGGCTATCGCCACCCAAGGCAACTGATCCCGGGACATTTGACCAGATTTCCTTGGCGATTTCCGACGGTGCACCAATGAGGGTGGTACCCGTGTCAATGGCCGCAAGACCTTGGTTGGTAGAAATAGATATAGTCTTGCCTTGCACAGTGATTGCTGTATAGGAGCGAGGTAATTAAAATATTGTGCGGAGCCGAGTGAAAGCTCACATTGGACTTGCTGTAGCCAATAAGAAGGCGAGGAGCCTGAAGGCATGTCTATAAATTGAATTTGACCCTGGTACAAGCTGGAGTTCGTGCCGCCGAGGGTAAACGTGCCGCCCGGAGCGGTGGTAACTTGTTGCGGGTCGTTGACATAGCGTTCCAAGTAAAATGCAAACATAGGGGAGGACAGCTGATTCGAATTATACAAGGCTTCCCAAAACGGGGTGGTATTGAGCGCCGAGATACTCTCAAATCCGAGGCCCATGATACCCGACAGGGCCTGGCTGAGCAGGCCGGTGGAGATGTCGGTCACGGCAACTGATCGGAAACGGTGAACAAGTGGGTCGGTGGGAGCGAGGGAACCAACGCACGAAACTCTTGTTTCGTAATGTTAAATCCCGCAAAGCCGACGTTTTCATCGGAGACAATGCCCTTGACTTGGCCAGAACCGTAGGCGATTTGGAGCGGGCTGGACTCGTTCTTGTACGTCGATGACTGCGAAGGCTCGAACGGGGGGTCTTGTGAGAAAACGCAGTCGTCGCATTGGTCGGTTACAACCCATAGATCCGAAGAGCCTAGAGAGAAATGAGCGGGGGACCGAAGAGTGAGCGCATGCAAGGCTTGCCGGTGTCCAGGATCAAATTAAACTGTTGAGCACTGCACAGAAGTTGGTGGGGAGAGCACAAGAGCGAACCGAGCAAAGCACGTACGGCGTTCCAATATCCACGACGGCAGAGTAGCTCGAGTCGTTTTGCTGTGAGATGTAACATGAATGGATGGGCGCAGAATGCGGGTCGGAGACGTACTTCGTCTGTGAGGGGGGAAGAAGTGGTAGATCTCTTCTTGGTGGCCACTGTTTGGTAGCCGTACCTGCGCCGGACGGCGTCCATCATCTTGGGAAAGCTTGCCGCACGCTGCTCGGGGGTGGCATGACGTCGGCGGATTGGAACATGGATGGTGTCGGCGGGCGCTGGCTTGGGCGCTGCCAGAGCGCAGGTCTGGACGAGGGCGATGACGAGGACGAGGGGTGGAAGCATTACTAGTGGATATTGAAACGTCTACGGCTTAAGTAGTAGCGACATGCCGGACCGAGTAACAAAGAACAAGCAAAGGCTGCGCACCGTGTGCTCGGCCTTTTTTCCAAGTCATCTTGGCCATCTTGGCCGGTGTCGGGGGGCCTATCACACCACCCTCCTTCTCCTCGCCCATGAAGCGCTCCCCGCCGCCGCCCCCGTCCCTATCCCCTCAACACAAAAAACCAAAGGTCATCGACGACGGCAACGGCGATGGCGACTGGACACGCGTGGAGCGACGCAAGGGCAAAAAGGCCAGAAAAGTAGACGTAAAACACGACGTATGCCCGCCAGCTCCGTCTGTGACGCCATGCATATAATTTTGCTCCGGACAGGCACTCGTACCCCGGTTCATGTACGTCAACAGCGAGATAATCAAGAGAAAAGATGCCATCCACATCGATGTGTGTTATTTCCATGCTCCCTCATCATCGCCTCATATCTGCACCGCCAGGACATTCGCGATCTCGTTCTCCACGTTGTCGCAGATGCGCCACCCCCAAATTGGGTCCGGATCGAGGTACGCCTGCTCGCTTTTGTTTCTGCCCAGATACCGACCTCCACCAGAACGCGCGTTCCATACAAAAAGTCGTCGCATTGTTGATTCCTGGCATACTCCCCGACGCTCTCGCCCTGCCACCACTCCCTACATCTGCCACCGCCAACCCCAACGTGCCGATCGCGATACCCCTCGTCAGCGCTTCACAGACACCCCTCCCCTTCATCGCCTCCACGTTCAGTCATGCCTGTCCAACGCGTGCGCCAGGCGACCAAACGAGAATGTACTCGGTTCTAGGAACTTTCTTTCAAGGCCCTGTCAGTGGCGAGGAGAAAAAGAGACGCATCGAAGCCCGCATTGCCTGTATGCTCTCTTCAGCCTCCCTCGTAGACCCCTGACACCTCTCCCTCTAGCCGAACGCGCCTTCGACAAAGATCCATCTCTATACCTGCTTCCGCTGCAGCAAATGATAGAGAACGACTACCCCATTCCGTCTTACATGGCAGACATATTCGAGAAACCACAAGGTTGGGTAGAAACACCGCAAGCTGACCCCGAATCCATCTTGCTCCTCCCACACGAAAAACAACATTCCAAAGTTTACGCCATCGACTGCGAAATGGTGCGCTCATACGTCAGATCCACTAGCCCTATCTCACCTGAGACAGTGTTTGACAGAAGACGGAAAAGAGCTCGCCCGAGTCTGCATAATCGAGTACGAGTCGGGCATCGTCATATACGACAGACTCGTCAAGCCTCCCAAGCCTGTCACCGACTACCTCACAAAGTAACGTCTCACTGACTCGTCTCAACACGCACTCATCGCCATTTACAGGTGGTCAGGCATCACCGAGGCATCTCTCGCAACAGCCACAACGACCCTCCCCGAGGTCCAGGAACGACTTCTTGGCATCCTCGCGCCTTCAGGTGGCCCAACGTCCATCCTTATCGGCCACTCTCTTGAATCCGATCTCAAAGCACTCCATCTATGCCATCCTCTCTGCATCGATACCGCATTGGTGTACCACCACCCCCGCGGTCGGCCACTCAAACCTGGGCTCGCATGGCTCACGAAGAAGTGGTGTCATCGGGAGATTCAAACGAGGGGCGAGGGTGGACACGATCCCGAAGAAGATGCGCGCGCTTGCGTCGACCTTCTCCGACTCAAGGTTCAAAACGGGGCTGGCTTTGGTGAATTCAAGACGGACTATGAGAGCATATTTGAACGGATGGCGAGGGCGAGCGGACGTGGTGGACAAGGAGTGATACGAGCGGCTGTCGTAGATCATGGCAATCCGGCCGTGATGCACGGTTCCAAGGCGACGACCGTGATCGGGTGTGGGAGCGATCGGGAGGTGTTCGAGGGCTTGTCACAGGTGATCCCGGGGCACGAATTCGTGTTTGGAAGGTTCACAGGTATCGCAGACGCGATGGGATGTGAGTACTGTCTCGTTGCGTGTGTTACCCTGCAAGAACTAATCATATATATTTTAGGGCTGACACCTAAAGCGACCCAGGATGTGCCGGTCCCGGTGGTTCCGCAGACTGAAGCATCTCCTGAAGCGCTCGCGGCAGCACAAGCCACATTGAATGAGCAGCTCAGCACATTCTATCAGTCCCTTCCAACACGCACCGCCCTCGTCATTTTTTCCGGCCACTCGGATCCTCGTAGCATGGCAACCCTGAACGCACGCAAGGTCGCCTTTGAGTCAGCCATCAAGAACGGGAAAAAGGCGGATGAGATAGACAGAGCAGAATGGTGGACGGCAAGTGATGGGAGGGAGTTGGAGGAGGAAGCTGAGAAAGCCAAGCGAGGATTGTTGTTCTTAGGGATCAAGTATTCTTGACGCGTATACTGTGCCAAGGGCACTGATTTTTGAAATAAAAGACACGGGGAAAAGGCTGGGCGGTGCGTGCTTGCCAAGCGCTGACGGATCCAAGGTTGTAGCGATATGCGTACCATGTGAACACGGTCAATCCCAATCCAAACCCAACGCGTCCTCTCGTCCGCCTCTAACAGCAACCTCCACCGCCTCGGCAAGCGCCCGAAACGCACGCGTGTCCTCGTTGATCTCTGCGCCTGCGTCGTCGTTTTTAAGGAGGCGAGTATCGACGCCGAGGGCGCGTTGGAGAGCCTCGTCGCGTTCCGTACCACGGCATGCGTCGACCGAAGTGAGGAGGGTGCATAGACGGGGATTGGCGAGGATCGAACGTATCGCCGGCGAGGTAGCTAGGTATGGATTGGTTGCATGAGGAAGGGCAAAGATTGGAAGAACGCACCAATTGCTTCGTACTGGGGGAGTTGGAGTGGTCTGGGGTCGTCTCGGCGGAGGGGATCTGGGTATGCGGAGGTGTCGGGGACGTAGGGCCAGTGGAGAGAGGTGAGCGGGCGGACGGGTGTCGGGTCGCACAGCGTGTTTGGTTCTGCGTGGTCAGGCGCAGACTCTGGATACGTTGAGGCACACGTCTCTGCAAAGTGGACAGAATTTCGAGGAGATTCACTGGAAGGAATGTGACGAAACTGACCTTTGTGCTGTTTGTAGCACGCGACAGAGCAGCTACGGAGGGGATCAGAGGGAGTAGGAGGTGGAGAAGAGGCTTACTATATGGCGCTACATGCGGCGCAGGTGTAGTTGGACGCCGTCTGTCGGCAGACGAGGCATGTGCGCGGGCAAGGAGGCATCCCGACAGGGGTTGTTGTCGTTTGTTTGCTAGGCAACGGAAAGCCGCGCACGGACATCCAATTCGGCCTTGATCCTAAACTCTATCCTCTCGCCCATGGGCTGGGTATATGCGGTGCCCATCGTCTTGTAATGACACTGGGATGTGTGGGGCTTGTCAAGAGCCTTTTGATGCGCTCATCTTTGCATTCTAGATGGTCTATGAACCCTTGGGTCGACACTGACGGATAGTCAGGCAAGATTTTGTCTGCCCCGCAGCTTGCTTATTCATTCATCCCACAATGGGGAGCCAGATCCTTGTCCGAGGACCCAGTGTCTATGATATCTCATGGTGCGTTGTCTGACATGTCGGCTTTGATGCTGATTGTCCCGAGCGCCAGTAGTCGTCTCCAAGTCTGGTGTCGACATGACCTCATATTACCTGTGCCTCCATATTTCACTTTTCATCACAATATTCATAAGTAGAATGACTGCTTCAAGCCTGTCTGAAAGACGGCTCACCCCATGGGATCCCATTCTTGGCACGAACGCTGTACTATTAGCATTTGTAGATAGACCTGGCTACCTCGGTCTCACGGGGTCCTCATGCCCATTTTCGGCATCGGCACTCGGAAGCTATTGCCAACGCTTGTTCTCGCTCACGCCTTCGACCTGTGTTACGGTCCACTCTACCAACATCAAGTGGGCCGTTTCGGATAACAAAGTTGGACGAATTTCCGCAGGTTTCTCTCTTTTCCTCTTGAACTCGCAGTGTTTTCCCCCTCATGGACGATTCGACGAATGGCCATGGACGCTCGATTGACATCGAACTGGGAGGACAAGAAGTCATAACTATAGACTTGGACAACCTCGACCCCAACCCGGACGACGTGCTTGATCTGTTGAAGGAGGGTCAATGTAAAGTTGCCGTGTGGGCCAAGCTCGCCGGGGAGTATTGGCGGAGAGGATATCTTCCTGCTGCAGAGCGGATTGCGTATTCCGCGATCGAATGTGCGTGCTCAAGTTACTTTATCTGTTCGTGGCATGCTTATTCGTGGTTGTGCCCCCCTTTTCCTGCAGCCTTGACAGCGAATGGCACGACGGCTCAATCACCCCCCATATATGCACTGCTTGCCAACATTCAAATTGCACACGCCCAGAAAGCCCCAAAGTTAATCCTACCGGACGCTCGTAAGCACCCGACATCTTTCTTGGATCGCCCTGCTCATGCTTATTATGTAGGGGAGGACAAACTCACAGGCGTGCGCTCAAAAGAAGAATACTATCGAGATGCTGCTCAATACCTCAACGCTGGAGAAAGGGCTGCTGCGGAAGGCGGAGAGGGGGTCGGTGGAACATTAGCATTCCTGACGCGAGGTATGGAGTGCGTCATTGCACAATGGTCCGGACTGACGCCATACAGGTATCCAACAATTGGCTACTCGTTCCATGGATGACGCCATGCGTTCCTTTGAAGGCGTTCTTGCCGAAAAACCAACCAACATTGTGGCGTTGCTCGGCAAAGTCGGCTTTTCTCGTTCGACAAGTATTTTCGAGCTAACGTGTATATGCAGGCACGCATTCTGTATGCAAGACGAAGTTACCCTCAAGCTCTTAAATTGTTCCAGCAAGTCCTCCAATTAAACCCAGCATGTGTTCCCGATCCTCGGATAGGTATCGGCCTCTGTCTCTGGGCGATGGACCACAGGGCGAAAGCGAAAGCTGCCTGGCAAAGAAGCTTGGAGGTGGTTCGTAGTTCATTCTCTCATATCCGTGTCGTTCCTCGGTGTTTAGTTTCATGTCAGAATCCATCCGAGTGGGCTGCACAGCTCCTGCTGGGCTTGGAGTCGATCAATGCAAGTAAAACGGGGAACCAGACCGAAGAGGAGCGCGCCCAGGCCTTTTTGATTGGTACAAAATACATCGAAAAGGCGTTCAATGCAAACCAAAAGAGTGCTGCAGCCGCAAATGCACTATGCGAACTGTTCCTACGGAAAAATAACCTCAAACGGGTTGAGTTTATTCGTTGGAATATGTATCCAACATTTCTGACTCTCGTTTAGGCACTAAAGCTAGCGGAACGAACGATACAGTTTGCCGATACACTTACGGTTTTGACGGAGGGCAATTTGAGAGCAGCTCGTGCTTTGCACGCTGAAGGGTCGATAAAGGAGGCAACAAAGTGCTATACGACTGCGACGGAGGGTCAACCAAAACACATACTCGGGGCTGTAGGGATGGCTCAGATGCAAGTACTCAATGGTGAGTAGTACCGTCTATAAGTCCCGCAGGCCAATGAATTCCCGGTCTCGTGGTTATCAGATGAAGTGGCTGCGGCAATCCACACGCTAGACACCTTGATACAGCCTCCGAATCCACAGCGTTCGGTGGAAGCTACTGTCATGCTTGCTTCGCTTCGCGCACATCCGCGGCCGGGCGTGTCGAGTGCAGACGTATCCCAGGAGAAGCTTAAAGCACGTGAACTCTTCGATCGAGTCATCAAGATTATTGAACTCGACGATGCACGTGCGAACGGTCATGCGAGTGGATCCAGCCGGGTTTCGGGCGCACTCAATGACGACATGGAAATGCACGTCGAAATAGCGCGTCTGTGGCAAGAAGACAGCATCGAGCGGACTGCCAAGGCGTTCCGTGACGCTTCGCGGGTCAGTACAACGAGCGGTCGGGTAGATCCTCGTCTGCTGAACAATCTCGGTGCTCTGCAACATATGGACGGTAATCTGGACGAGGCGCGAACCATGTACGAAGATGCTTTGACTAAGGCTGCGACACTCAGTTTGGACGATGGCGAGGCCATGTCGACATCAATGTTGTATAATCTTGCAAGGGTGTACGAAGATAGCGGGGAACACGCGATGGCCAAAGGGGCGTACGACAAACTTCTTTCCCGTCACCCCGAATATGTCGATGGTTGGTTTCTCTTGCATGTTTTTATTTGCTTAACGAGGCTTCACTGAGTTTGAATTCGAATAGCCAAGATCCGACAAGCACAGATGCTTGTCAACCTCGGACAGCCAAACGAGGCCCACGAGTTGCTCAAACAAGCCTTGGCGTCACAAAATACCAACCTCAACCTTCGCGCGTTTTACACCTCATTCTTACTTCAAACAAACGTCAAGGTTGCCAAGGATTTTGTGTTCGCCACGCTTAAGGACCACGAGAGACACGACGTCTACTCACTTTGCGCCGCCGGATGGATTTTGTATACGCAAAGTCGAGGTAGTCGAGATCTGAATCCCAAGGTCATTGAAGAGAGGAAGCGGAACTTCCAACGTGCGGTTGAGGCCTACCACAAGGCGCTGCAGATAGATCCGCTTTGTGCTGTGGCTGCCCAAGGCCTCGCAATTGCTGTTGCGGAGGACGCACTGGGGACGCTGAGTGGGATGCCTCCTACTTCGGCAGCCGAAGATGCGCAACGGCGGTTGAAAAATTCGCGGGAAGCGCTCGACGTGTTTGCCAAGATTCGGGAGACGCTCAATGACGGGAGCGTATACGTGAACATGGGCCATTGTTATTATGCACGCGATGAGTTTGATCGCGCGATCGAGAGCGTGAGTCGCGGCGTCCACCTTTCCGGGCCAAACGCTGATGAACCTGGCTCAGTACGAGACAGCTTCGGTCAAGTTTTATAGCGGACAAAATGTATCCGTTTTGATGTGTCTATGTCGGTCGTGGTACGCCAAAGCGACCAAGGAGCAAACATTGGTGGCGATGAACACGGCGCTCAAGTATGCACAATCGGTCAGCAACGTCTTTTGTTTTTGGTTGAGCGATGAGACTGATGGTAGTCTTATCAAGGCGCTTCACGTCCAACCGAGCGACAAGGCGGTCATTTACAATATTGCGATGATTCAACAAAAAATAGCTGAACTCATGTTTGGATTGGGTCCATCGAAGCGGACACTCAAGGATCTCGAATGGGGTATTTCCCAAGCCAACCACGCACAACGGTAGGCCTGATTTGTCGTTATTTTGATGTGTGGTGACCGTCTACTGCAGGATCTTTGGTTCGTTAGCGATGGACACATCGCAGTTTTTGCCGTACAGCGTCGATCTTGCGGACCAGCGGCGCAAATACGGCGAGAGCATGTTGCGTCGCGCAGACGAGCACCTGAGCGCGCAAAAAGAGTTTGAGGCGGAGGCGCAAGCGAGACTAGAAGCTGCGCGACAGAAGCGGCAGGAGGAAAAGGATCGGCAGGAGGCGCTCGAGGTCCGTTTATTCATCTTTCAAACGTGGAGGGTGACTGACATGTGCCATGACAGAAAGCCAAGATGGAGGAGCAGCGCAGACAATCAGAAAAGCTCGCAGAGGCACGTCGAATCGCGCGCGAGCAAGCGCTCGAGTGGACGCGCGAGGTGCAAATGGAGAGCGACGAGGAAAAGGAGCGCAAGTCCAAGCGCGCCGCCGGGCGAAAAGTCAAGGTCGAGGCCGAGAGCGGGGACGAAGGAGTCGGAACACCTGCGGAGCCCAAGAAGCGCCGAAAGGGCAAACTGAAGCGGGCGGGCGACCAGGGCGGCGAGGAGAGCGCCAACGCCAACGAGCAGCTGTTCAGCGAGGACGAGGTGGACAGTAAGCCCGCGAAAAAGGTGCGTGTCTCTTTTGGGTGAAGGAATGAGTTGCTGAAGCTCGCGACAGCGAGGTGCAAAGAAACGCGTCGTTCGGGATGACGAGGATCAAGAAGCGTCTGGGCCACGAAAGAAGCAATTGTACGTGTCTCGCGTGTGTGACTGAGATTGGGACTGACTCGCGCGTTTTAGCAAAAGCAAGGAATACATTTCGGACACGGACGACGAGGAGATGGAGGTGTCGTAGCTCCCGCATCCTTGCGTTTCGTGTTGTTTTGCTGTCGCTCGTGCGTCGCGTTTCGTCGCGCACCGTCGTGCATGGATTATTGTATTCGTAACATACCCTCGGACGAATTCGTCCTTGTGATGTAATATCTGCTGCCTTGTTTCCATTTCTGCTCTGTTCTTTTTCTCTGTTTCTGTCATTCCTTACATGTAGTCGATCGAGGGTATATAACTCTGATTGATGGTCCGTTCGTTGATATGGAGGCGCCGGGATGCTCCAAGTCAACCCCAATGTCGTCTCGAATGCATGTCGGAACTCACTGTCAAGTATCGGTGTGTCATGATAAAGGATTCCACTTCATTGTACTGATGGCTTTTGTATCAGCGTATTTATTGAACTTGCGAGGGTCCGACGTTCCATACAACCCGTTGTTCTATGCATATCTTTTCATTTCTCTGGACAAATATTTTTTTACGGATGATACCACACACTTGATGTAAGCTAAATTTTAGGCCGGAGTGAAAAGGACTTCAATGAGATGTTTCGTCCGGGCGTAAAATCGTGTACGGCAGCACCCTGTCTACTTTCGTGGAGAGTCGTGCAGGCATCGAACGACTCATATACAGTTGCCAGATTGAACGAAGACTACCTACTCGTATCGAGAAAAGACGACGGTCGAATCTGACTGGCTCGCTGTTGCCTCCATTCGTATTTCCTCGGCGACCTCCGCGGACTCGGACATGATCGCCGATTCCACACCAATGCAAAAAGCCGACAAACCAAACGCGCCATCGATGCCTCCTCGTCGCACATCCCGTGCGTACAGTTCCCGCATACTAACGATGAATCGAGGCGCCAAGGTGAAAAACGGCACGAATTCGATTGTGTACGCTAGCACAGTCTGCCAACCCGGTGTCGCAAACTTATTCAAAACGCCAAACAGATTGACGAGCTGGAATGCCAATATCCTAGTACGGCCATCGTTAGCTTCGTTTGCTTGACAGTTTGGATCGAAAGGGAGGGCAGAGAGCGGCAAAGGATGCGGCAGAGACGTACGCGACGAAGTAAACGACGCCCTGCTGAATGAGCATGTTCATGTACCGATTGAGTTCCCATCGCTTTGTCATTCGGTATGTTTGTAGCAACTCTCTCGTGCATTTGACGATCGCGAGAGTACATATTGTTGTGCCGTTAGTGACTTGGAAAATGGTGGCAATAAATTCCGACCAAGCATCCGGAGGAGCCAAGACACCCAATTCACAATACGAATGGCCCGGTATTTGTTTGCAGAACACTGTGATGAAAAGCAAACAGGGTGAATCAATGACGATTAGCCGATTTGGAACTACAATGCTTGTTCGATGATTCACACACCCGATAGTCCCTTTGGGATGCTAGTGATAACGTTTGCGATTGCGAGAGAGACGACCTGCAACACAAACAACACTAGCAGAATCACGAGTATCTGTCTTGATCGATTGTACATTGCCCATACGCGGAGGAGCATCATCACTGTCGACATGCCACTTAGAGGCTCCATGCGCAGACGACCTGAACACTCACAGTCGGCAGAACAAACAAAGAGAAGAATTGACCATCCCTCAATGATCCAGACTATTTTAACTTGAAAGAGATATGGGAAATGATTTAGCCTGAGAGTAAATCTTACACCTATTTGGTGCGTGTTAGTAGTCAGGTCAACGAGCTCTGACAGAGAGCGGAGATCTAATACATACGTCTGAGAAGAGAATTTGATATGAGCATTCGCCAGCTAGTTAATAGAAAGGGATGGTTACTTTTACAGGGCCAGGAAAGAAACTGGTTCCAACTTGAGTCGTGTTTCCATGAGCTTCATGTTTTGAGTGTGAAACACATGGAGAGACATACTGAGGCTACTGCTCCTAACGACCAGAATCGCTGTCAGTACGCGTCCCACGACGATGGTTGATTCGAGGCTCACACAACGAAGTAAAGGCCACAATAGCGAATCTATGATTCCTTGAGCATCTTGCCACATGTTGCGATACCCGGGACGTACGAAAACGAATAGAGTCGATACCCAAGTCCAGGGTTTACACTGTCGCGGAATTGTCAGAAAAGTGTCTGTTTGACAAATACATATTCATTTTCTGACCCATATATATTCTATCTGCATGGACCATCAGGAAGGTATACAATATCACACGATGATCATACCTCTTTGAAAAATGTAAGGGCTAGCGACATGCCTTCAGGTCGGTTAGATTATAGGGAGAGCTGTTTATAGCGCACCGTAATCGTATGCAACAGCGGTAATGACAACGACTATATTGATCTGTTGTCGATTTTTAGCGTGACTAGGGCGTGTCGACGAACATACCAGGTACGCAGTCGGACAATAAAAGGCCTTTTAGGACAGCCTGTAAGGAAGAGGACATCGTCTTGCAGATGATAAAAGGAGTGAATCTGTGAGATAGAGATGGTTCAAAGAGCGCTCAGGTGTCAGCGTCCACGGTCGACAAGACCAACCGTGAGGTTCAAGATCTACACCCACCTCGCTATATATATACTACTAGTCGTGTATATCTGTGGCGTGGCAGTAAGGCACGAGCGTAGGCAAAAGGCGCGTGCCTCTCTCAGCCGATACCAGCTTTCGTCGCAACTTCTCCCCTCCCACACAATCTTTCAGTGTTTGAAGTGCCACGAGCGGACGACCCTGCCACACACCATGACTAGGGCGATCGAACATGGCGGTGGCATTCCCACGGTCATTTAATCGATTCTCGTGAGACCTGTTCTCACTTCACGCCTGACATTACGTCAGATATTGCATCAGTATCGGATCATGCGATTCATTTTAGAAGCCAGCATTCACTAAGCATAAACTGTGGGAGCGCCAAGCCGCCATGTTCAAGGCTATGGCGCAGGTGGCTTTACATGGGCACACCCGTGGCACTTCAAACACTGCAATGTTTGCATTAGTCCCATACGTATATATCCTTTGTTCATCCGAACCCCGCATGGCCAGCCTAGGACTCGAAGCATGACCCTACTATATTGGCTACTAATGTGCTGAGCTCATAGCGCATGGGCATTGGGCCGAGTGGTCTTTCGCGCAGAGTCACGCAACCTCTAGGGATCGAATGATACACGAAAAGTAGCCAGATTGAACGAAGACTAGCTACTCGGAAAAGAAAACCTCATACGGCCGGATCTAACTGGCTCATCTCCATCTCTGTTACCTCTACTTGTGTTTCCCCGGCGACCTCAGGGCCGTTCTGCTCGACCTCCGCGAACATGATCGACGATTCGACACCAATGCGAGAAGCCGACAATCCAAACGCGCTATCGACGCCTCCTCCTCGTACATCCCGTGCGTACAGTTCCCGCATGCTGATGGCAAATCGAGGAGCCAAGGTGTAAAATGGCACGTATTCGACGATGGCCACCAACACAACCTGCCAGCCCTCTGTCGGAATCTTATTCAAACTGGCAAACAGATTGAAGAGCTGGAATGCCAATATTCTAGTGCGGCCATCGTTAGCTTCGTTTGCTTGACAATTTGGATTGCAAGGGGAGGGCAGAGAGTGGCAAAGGATGCGACGGAGACGTACGCGACGAAGTAAATGACGCCCTGTTGAATGAGCAAGTTCATGTACTGATTGAGTTCCCATCGCCTTGTCATTCGGTATCTCTGTAGCAGCTCTCTCGTAGATTTGACGATTGCGAGGGTACATATTGTTGTGCCGTTGGCGACTTGGAGAATGGCGGTAGTGATTTCCGACCAACCAACCAGGGAATCCAAAGCTTCCGGTGCACAATAAGAACAACTCAGTATTTGATTGCAGTACACTGCGATAGATAGCAAACAGGGTAATGACGATCAGCTGATTTGGCACTACAACGCTTGTTCGATTATTCACGCACCCGACAGTTTCTTTGGAATGCTGATGATGACGCTTACGAGAGCGAGAGAGACAACTTGAAGCACAAATAATGCCAGCTGTTTGGTGCGTGTTAAACGAGCTCTGGGAGAGAGCAGAGATGCAATATGTACATACGTCTGTGGACAGAATTCGACATGAGCATTCGCCAGCTAGTTAATAGAATAGGATGGTTACTTTTATAGGGCCAGGAAAGAAGCTGCTTCCACCTTAAGTTGCGTTTCCATGAGCTTCATGCTCTGAGTGTGAACCACGTGGAGAGACATACTAAGGCCATTGTACCTGACGATCGGAATCGCTGTCAGCACGCGTCCCGCGACGATAGTTGATTCGAGGCTCACACAACGAAGTAAAGGCCACAATAGCGAACCTATGATTCCTTGAGCATCTTGACACGTGATGCGAAATCCGGGACGTACGAAAACAAATATAATTGATACCCAAGTCCAGGGTTTGCACTGTCGTGGAATTATCAAAAAAGTGTTTGTTTGACAAATGCATATTCATTTTCTGACCCATATATATTCTATCTGCATGAATCATCAGGGAGGTATACAATATCACAGGATGATCATACCTCTTTGAAAAACGTAAGGGCTGGCAACACGCATGAAGGTCAGTTACATTATAGGGAGAACTGATTATAGCGCACCGTAATCGTATGCAACAGCAGTAATGATAACGACTATAATGATCTGTTGTCGATCTTCAGCGTGACTAGGGCGTGTCGACGAGCATACCAGATGCGTAGTCATTCAAGAAAAGGCCATTTAGGGCAGCCTGTAAGGAAGAGGACATCACCTTGCAGATGATCAGAGAACGGAGTGTCGTTGGCGGAACCTTCAGGCTACCGGGTACGGTAAATATATATTCCTCCAGAAACCATCGGAGTGTACCGAAATGAGAGTCGGTGAGAGCTCAAGACACCGGCGACTGGAGTGGTCGAACGGGCTACAGAATATTCCACAAGATCGATCAGAGCCATCACTCTGTTACCTCACTGATCACTGATCACTGACTCACTGAGAGCCAAAACGGATAGGCCGTCAAGTAGAATCGTGTTGTTACACACGAACGCTTCCGAATACCCTACATCCGCAATCTCGCGGCGTAACCAAAGGATAGGCACGACGTAATCCATAGCATACTTCCTAACACATGAGGCCCATGACATACGATGACCGACGGTGCCAACGAACAACAATCAAACCGCTCGCTGAATAACGAGTGATACTCGCTTTAAAGCTTGCCAAGGGCAGATGCGGTGGGATTTTGGCCAGCAGCTTTGGCGCGTTTGCGGAACATCTGGGTAGATTTATACCCGCGAATACCACCACCCCACTGACGACGATGCTCCTCGTACTTGTCAGAGCTACGCATGCATGCCGTCAGATTTGTACGGGCAATGGTTATTGTAACTCACAAATTAGCTTTGGCAGCACTGATGAGATTGGCGAGTTCGCGCTGGTCCTCGCTCTTGACGTCCTGAAGGGCCAAGACAGCAGAAGTCTTTTTGTGGACGACGGTGCCGAGACGAGCCTTGCCCTTGACGATGACATAAGGAATGCCCATCTTACGGCAGAGAGCAGGGAGGAAAACGACGAGCTCGATGGGGTCGACATCATGAGCGATGACGACGAGAGAAGCTTTCTTGGCTTCGATGAGGGCAACAATGTGGTTGAGACCATATTTGACAAAGAGAGGCTTCTTATCCTTGGGTGCCTCCTTTTGTTCGGCCGTGGCGCTGGCGATAGCCTTGAGGCGCTCATTCTTTTCGGCCTTGGTCTCAGGGCGGTATCTGTAACCAATGAGAATGTGGCTGACCCATCGGAACGTGAGCATACTTGTTGAGCAGCTTAAACAACTGGGTGGCCGTGTTCTTGTCCAAAGTGTGGGAGAATTGGGCGATAGCGGGAGGCACCTTGAGACGCTGGCTAAGAATGACCTTTTGGCGTTGAAGACGGATGTATTCGGGCCACTTGACGAAGCGAGTCAGGTCAGTCTTGGGACGAATATCCTGACCTGAAACACAAATCAGCATACAGCCATCATGACAAGCAGATGGATGTACCGATACCAAAGTTACGGGGCCTAGCCTCAAAAAGAGGGTTTTTCGTGGATTTGGCAGCCTTGCCGGCAGAGCCAGGCGCTGGGGCGGGCTTCTTGCCTGAACCGGGTTTAGCTTTGGGGGGCTGGTCATTGAGACGAGAACACAGTCAGTCGCACGTTCATCACAAGGATGGACGAGAGCGATCAGCACTGCGTCTCGGAGCTCTAGCACTCTGCTCGGATTCGAGCGAGTCCAGCAAGCAAACGAAAGCATCCTCGCTGTAAGGCTCTGCTTCGTGCACGTATACGGCCATGCGTTGCTGAACCGACTATGAAAAAGGGCATTGGTCAGACGTACGCTTTCATCCAAAACGAGTACTTGCCATCCATCTTGTCGCGGTTGAATATTCATATGTCGATGCTAGGATTCCAGAGACGCAGGTCGTCCTGCAGCAAACTCACCATCGTGTATTCTTGTTCTTCAGGTGATTGTCGAGGTCTTGAGGTCGGCGATGAAGAAGTGATTCAGACCTACATACATTTAAACCTCCGTTCGTATTCTGCCGAGAGTATGGCACTTCTTACATTCTTACATAATCCACCTCTTACTCGCTGTAGATGCAGTCGTCGGTCCAGGAATAAGTAAATGTGTGTATCATTTGGAAGCGGATTACTCACCTGTGATGTAACTATTGGTTGCATCACTGATGTGACCAAGACCGGGTTCAACAAATGGCAAAACTCGTTGTAAAGACATGGGACTTGTCGAAAAGTCCGTCACTGAGGCATGTGGATTTTAAAGATGTCGCCACAGCTTTGGTAAATGAAATATGCCTGTGACGATGTACGAGAACGAATGACCTACGCAGAGAGCCAACATTCGTATTCATTGGTGGCGGGGCCGGCCCGCTGGGTCCCAGGGCGGGGACCACAACAGGTGCAAATACTCCTCCACCACGCGCGACGACGGCGACGGACCAGACGGCAGACAACTCCGAATCTCTAGACGTCGCGCATCGCCGCCCGTCGACTTTTCGTCGCCTCGAGCGTGGATATTGAAGCGCGGTACACACCTGCCCGCCACTCGCTGCAGCCAACGCCCGCTGTTCTCCAGCTCGTTCTACGTGGCACTCTCGTTCTCGCCCAGCGGCCATGACCGTCTCTCACCGGAAACGCGAGCATCAGCCCGACGAAATACAATGTGAGCGACGTTTTTCATTCCCATTCCTCCTTTCTTTCGTCCACTGCCTTTCTCACGCGCTTTCTTGCGTAATCTTCGTAGCCGTCAACGAGCCAGGCCTCCAGATCCAATGCGACGCGTGCATGGGCGACCTGACGCACTCTGTCCGAATAAAATGTGCTGATCCCGTGTGTGAACCCGGCGATGGCGTGGACATTTGTCCCGCATGTTTTTGTGCCGGAAAGGAGTTTGCAAAACACAGACGCAGTCATGCCTACCGTGTCATCGTGAGCCGAATATCCTAGTTGCGCTTGCACTGCTTCCGTCTGATGACTCCTTTATTCTCTCAGGAACTCCATTCGTATCCCATCTTTTCAGAAGACTGGGGTGCCGATGAGTATGTCATTCTTTCCCTGTTTCTATCTGTTGCCGATGAATCACTAGGGAGATACTCTTGATCGAGGGCATATCGAAAGCTGGTCTCGGAAATTGGCAGATGATTGCAGAACATGTTGGCACGCGGACAAATGAAGAAGTGGAAGAACATTACAACTCTATTTACGTCGATTCGCCCAACTGGCCGCTGCCGGTACGTCGTTGGCCTCGATTGAAAGCGAGCTGTCCTCACTTCCTATGCTGCAGCGAATGAATGTCGATTTCGACGTAGATCCTGAAGAGTTTCAGCAGCGGAAACGCAGGCGCATGTCGGCCATGAACAATGCTGTACAACCCCCTCCCAAGGTTGCTCCAACGTCAGCGCCAGGGGTACACGAGGTGGCCACTTTCCTTCCGGGTCGCTTGGAATTCGAGCACGAACTAGACAACGAAGCTGAAGAGCTCGTCAAAGACCTCGAGTTTGGTGTCTGCCTTGCTTACGGAGGAGACCAAATCATCGAAGACGAGAACGACGCAGACGTCAAGGCCCGTGCACAGATGCTAGAAGAGCGTAAGATGGGCGAAGAAAGCAGACCGCCCAGTCAACCGCCGATAAATGGCCTGAATGGTTACATCAATGGTCACGGTTCTTTTAACGGGGATACGTCGAGACCACATTCGGTCGTCAAGTCGGAGGAGCCGGGCAGTACTGATCAGCAAGCCTCCGAAGACGACCCCAATTCCGAGGAGCCTACACAGCCGCCTCCATTCGAAACTGAAGATTCGCTCGCATTCAAGCTGACCATGATCGAAATGTACAACCAGCGCGTAGCTAAACGCCATGAAGCCAAAGCAGTCATCTTTGAAAGGGGCCTCCTCGAATACAAAAAGGTCAGCTCATCGACATCTGTGGATAGGTTCGTTCTCACGATGGCTATTTTTGAAAGATGCAAGCCACCGAGAAGAAGCGGGCGAAAGAGGAAAAGGATATCGTACACCGCCTCCGCCCCTTTGCCAGGCTTCAGACGGCTGAAGACTACGAGGCGTTTGCTGCGGATATACTGTGTACGACACATCACGTCTTTGGTCCTCAGCGGACATTAACGAAACATGCTCCAGACGAAGCCATGCTGCGAAAGCGCATACAGGAATTGCAGCACTATCGGCGCATGGGCCTCACCACCACCGCAGATATCGACAAGTTTGAGACGGATAGCGTTCGCCGCGTACGTACACCCCCATGCTCGTGTGCTGCATCTCCATCTCCATCTCCTAACATACAGGTTCAATTAAAGGCGAATATGTCGCGAGATTACTACCCCTCTGAACGCTTCAATCAGCTGCGTGGTGGCACCGGTCGTCAGCGTCCTCGTCCTCACACTCTCGTTCGCTCTCTAACATCTATTTTCAGGGGAATCTGAAGGCCGCAAGAGTCATGAACGCGAATCGACGCCTAAGCTGGGCCCCGGCGCAGCGGGGGCGAATTCGGCGCGCCGACCACGTGTGTAATTTCCTTGCCACCATCACGATCCACTCTAAAATGGCCGTTTAAATTTGTCCAGCGGCCCCTCTCAATTTGGCCAACAGTCCCTCGCTGCATCTACTCACGTCGGCAGAACAGGCACTCTGTTCCCAGTTGCGCATTCTCCCGAAACCGTACCTCGTCATCAAGGAAACACTGGTCCGCGAGTATGCGCGCCGGGGTGGCAAACTCCGTCGACGCGAAGCGCGCGATCTCGTCAAGATCGACGTCAACAAGACGAGTCGCGTCTGGGACTTTTTAGTACAGGCCGGGTATCTCAAGATCACACAAGACCCAGTGCCGACCGCGTCCGTGGATCCTGCGTGAGTCCTGTACACGTGCATATCCCCCATGACCTGGTAACGTCGAGGCAACAGGCAACAGACACACGCGTCCCGGTTGAGCGCGTCGCCATCCAAGGAGCAGCAACAGCGTGTTTCCCCGAACCCTGGTCTGCAACCTTCTGCTACCAAAACATTGGCGGCTGCTCCGAACGGCTTGGCTCCCCAGCCGACGAGAGCGTCCTCGTTCACGTCCCCGACGTTGTTCCCTGCGCCGTGGCCGCCTGCCTAGTCAGTCATGCGTCGTTTATATATACGTATGTACGCTCGTTGCACCCGTTCCACGTTTTCGTCTACTTCGCATACCCATACGCATCTGTATCATAGTCACATCTGCATACTGTCTCATTTCCCCGCTCTGTGCTCTGTTGATTACCTTAGGATTATCCAGTGGATTTACCTGCGACGAGGCTCTCGATGATCGTTGGATCAATGGCTATGTTAGCGCGCGTGAGGTAATCATCATTCCTAGGAAGGACAGACAATTTCTAGCTTTTCATTGATCACACCGCGGACAACACTCACCAAAACTTCAAGAAAGAATTTTGGTGGCAAAGGTCACATGGGTTCTTTCGACAGGCAGCTTGGTGCAACGTACCTTTGAATAATGGCGATGACCAGAATCGCATCTGGGGGTATGGTTATGACGAAAACAGCAGCGCGGGGTCGACTTACAAGATGGTGACGATGGTCTGGCCTTCACGCCATCCCATCTGCCGTACCAACTTGACGCAAGCAACGAGGTTGCAGGCGCTGCTGGATCCGAGGAACAAGCCGTCGTGTTGGACGAGGTGGCGAGACATGGCGACTGCCTCTGCGTCCGTTATCCTAGAAAAAGTGCAAATATGAGGACGTGTACAAGAGAAAAAGAAAAAAGATAAATCACCGAAACGCATCGTCTATGATGGGCAATGCCAATTCGATATTGTTCGTTGTTCGATTGATTCCGCTTCATGCGTAAGAAAGAGTTATACGAGCGACTGTCGGTTCGACGCAAACAGGGGGAAAGGGGGTACGCACATGCCTTCGACGACCGTGTCGACTTGGTGCCTTCGCCTCGTACCTTCTGCTTCTTTGTGATCGTACATGACACCAAACTTGACCTGTGTGAAATGAAACGAAAAAGAACGAATTAAATTAAGTGGTCGTGATTTTCATGCAGAATAGAAGCAAGAGCTTTTTTGACCTTGTTGTAAAGACCGCTTCCTTCTGGATCGGCCAAGACAACCTTGACATTGGGGTTCATCATTTTGATGTACCGGCCTGTGCCAGCGATCGTTCCGCCCGTTCCTGACAGCATAACCATGAGTTTTCGCGTTTTGCGAACTGGACAAAGAAACGTACCAGCGCCCGCGACGAACGCGTTCATCTTGCCGTTGGTTTGTTGCCATATCTCTGGGCCTGTCCCATGATAGTGTGCAGCAAAGTTGCTCCAGTTCTGCGAAGACATGGTCGAGGACAGTCATTTTCGAAAATAAATGGGGCAGGCACCACATGTACCTCGAACTGGTCAGCAAAGAAACCACGGGGCCTTGTAGTGTCTATGCCTCGACGATCATCTTCCATGCCTTGGAGGACCACGTTCGACGACGCGGTAGAGACGACCATGTCTGACGAACTTATAAACAAGCCACGGCCCGCAGTGGCATCAACATCATCTGCTCCACTCGTCCCAGTGGGGCTCGACTGGCCAAACTCAATGGCAGCCTGCCGCGCCAAGTTCTGATGTACGTCTCGTCAGAAACGATGATCCTGGAGAAGAAACATCACATCACATACGACATACTACAAATGATCAGCATGCGTATCGGAAAGACGGACAAGACGACATTACTTGTTTCTTGTCGACGATGCTGGCCGGCCGCACGCGTTGCACTTCCGCCCCAAGCGACTGCAACGCTTTTACCTTTTCTTCCGCAACGTCGTCCGGCATGATGATGGCTTTCCAACACAAGTTCAGCAAAGCAAGTACCGATGGCAGGTCCGAGCACATAACCCGACTCACTCGCGTCATAACCCCTGTCAACAACGTGAGCGGGTCGCATAAATGCAGGGGCAAGAGGCCAGAATTCGAGGACACACCTAGCTTTGGATATCATCGCAATCGAGATCCCGGTAGACCCCACGGTGCCTTCAAAGATGCGAGACCCGGTATGCGGGAACAACAGTCCTTGCCGCTCAGCATCGTCGATCACTGATATTGGGATGTATAAGCTAATGTATGCATACACCCAGTGATTTTACCTTGCAAAGCGACCCGATCCTTGACACTGCCGCCAGGGTTGAGAAACTGTATGAGACGTTGACCGAAAAGAAAAGTTTGCTTGCAGTAGAGTCAGAGTGAGTGAAAAGTCGTACCTCAGCCTTTCCAAGAATGTCTACTCCAAGGGCGTCACTCAAGGAGTTTATTCTGACCAACGGCGTGTTTCCTGGACGATTCAAACGTCCGCCCGTGACAAGACAACAGGAAAAGGCGACAGACCGATCAAGCCAGTAACTCCACGCACAATCTCATAGCTGGGTAGCTCGATGGGTTGAAATGAGGAAAAGTCAGGTAGAGGCTTGCGCTGTCTTTGTCGGGCAGAATAATAATGGACTACAGAGGTCAATGAGACAGAGAGAGTGAACCCGATCAATACTCCATAGGAAATTTGACGGACAGCAGTGCTTGGGAGATGGAACAAGGACGAGATATCAGAAAACAGCATGAAGAGTGGGAAAAGTAAAGAAATTCTCCACTGCTCAAACGACACTCAGTTTTCAAACACAAATGGAACAACTTTGCCACAGAAGATCACTCAATATTGGAAACAGTAGACATGGATTGCATTATCGAACGACATGGTAGAATATGTACTACGGTAGAAATCCATCAGACAAACGCTCAACTCGCTGGCTCCGACTCGCCAAGCTGAAAACAGCAAGGCAGAGCACAGAACCAAACGTCCTCGAGATCCCGCCGAAGCGGAGACCATGTTCTCTGTCGAACGAGCGAGCGCTGGTGTCATCGAATGGACTTGAATGATGTGGCATGAGTAAACATGCGAGACTCGAGTTAGTTTCTATAAAATAGATCCTAGCTGAGTATGTTCTGAGGTTCCATCATGCTCCGGCCTGTCCTTTATATTTTTTCTTGGTGGTCCGTGCGCTCATGCACGTGACATTCCATATAGATTCCCACCGCTGACAATGGTGTCAGCCAAGTTACGTCTTGCTTGGGATGACCCAGGTGCCGGTGAGGAGTAGCACTACGTTTCGAGTACTTCGTTGCGCGGTATGAACCGTGATTTGGTCGAGAATAACCACGGAGATCTATTCTAGCGAATTCCTATCATGATGATCACACGGTCTCCCGTCTTCCGCCCAGCTATCACCCGCAACCTCTGCCACGTATTGACATCGGACATGATCACCTCGGTCGAGAAGCAGAAGCTCTTTCTGACACACAAAAAGTACGCCGTCGTTGGCGCGTCGACGGACCAGTCCAAGTGGGGAACAAAGGTGGCTACCGATGATCGTTTCCGAGTCGTAGTCGAATATTAAACCCCTTTTTCAGATTCTCCAATGGTACATCACCAGAGACAAGGATGTGACGCCGGTACATCCCGTAAGCTAGAACAAGCGACGGTTTCGGTTGCTCTTAGTTCGCGTTCTGCAGACAAACGACGAGCTCGAGGGCCGGAAGACGGTCCGATCGATTGACCAGCTGTCTTTGCCCAAAGAGACCGCGCTCAGCATCGTCACGCCCCCCAAGGTTTGGTACATCAATGTATTCAGTTCTTTTTTTGCTCACTGTGATTGGAAAGATCACCATCAAGCTGTTGGAGCAGGCTAAAACACAAGGCATCCCCGCCATCTGGATTCAACCCGGAGCGACCGATCCGGATTGTGTAAACTTCATTACTAACAATGGTATGGCTGACTATGTGCTCTGGCAGGGTGAATGCTTGTGGCGGGATGGCGACAGTGTGCTGCGCAGTATGGAACGTGCTTCCATGTAGATGCCAACATAATGCACGCGTTCATGTCGTAGCTATGTGACTTCGGTTTACTTTTTCATGTCGATGAGCAGGGTATTGCTTTCTATGGCTCGTTGGATGGGGAGGACCAGTTCCCTCATCCGACGGTAGAACGTTCATTGCCGTCTATGACCCGCAGATAAGAGTTGTCGAATATCGACGGCAATCTAATACTTCACCATTCGCTGAATCAAATCAATCGGCCGGACACAAATCGCACCTTTCACGGACGTTCTGATATCTCGACACTTGCATGTTTCCATATGCACAAATACCGCCATCTATGGCGGACGATGTTCGAAGTCGTCTATAGATACCCTTTGATGGCTTGTCCTGCTTCTATCTTGCCTTCTGCCCAGTCCTTGATCAACACACCGGCGATTGCCGTCGTCGGTGGCATCTTGAACGGCGGTTCTACCTTGGCAACCGTATCAGCACCTGGCTCCCCCTCGGGCTTGTCACCCAGCCGCGCGAAAACGTTCTTGTCCGGCGACGCGGCGTCGAGTGCTGCCAAAACCTCTTCACGAGTGTACCACCGAGCGTCTGTAAGAAAAGTGATAGGTCACAGCATTGGTCATTAACAAGTCCTTCAGGCACTATCAGAAGCGCAAGTCACCTGCTAGTTCATTGTCCAGATCTGTACGAATTGGTTGGGATGGATCCGCCGTAGCATAGAAGCCCAACATGAGATTGGCAGGGAATGGCTTTCCAAGGAATAAAGAGCCATATGGCGTCAATACTAATGTAGAGATCCGTTATGAATCGCTCAGAACTCACCCATGGTTGCCCAGAATGGTATCGGATGTTCCACACTTTGACTCCCGCCTCTTCCCACATTTCCCGTCGTACCGCGTCCTCGTACGACTCGCCTGGTTCGACAAAGCCTGCCAAAGCAGAGTAAAACTTTGATGGGAACCGTTTCTGGGATGATGTTCAGTGGAGGTTTGGCTTGGAACCAGCAACGTTTTACGTACATTTCTACCGAGAATGACCTTGTCTCTTTTTTTATTCATGACCAACATGATCACGACTGGATCCGTTCTCGGGTGGGCAAAGTTTTGTAGACCATGCCTTCCGAGCTTCAGTCAGCACGCGTTTCCATAGATTAAGTTCAGACCAACCCTGACGGACAGGGCTTCTTGCCCGTGTTGTCTGCCCAGGGAAGCAACGTCGTACACGAGAGCTTCCAACCGGCCCAAAGAGAATAAGTTGGAGAACCACACGCAGGGCAAAACTGTACGACATGGAGTGAGCCAAGGACGATCGGCAGGAACAAATAGATGCATGCCCTGTTCCGATCGTTCCAATCGACCATGCTTCTCGCGCTGGCAAACACGGCGGCAGCAAACATGTCCAACGCGCCCATTGCCGCCCTAGGATCCGTGAACGCCAACCTGCTCTCTGATTTGGCAAGGTCCGAGTTCTGAACAACGTCGTCCACCTCGCCCTCTTCCAGATCAGCGACATCGACAGAAAAGTACGGCGTGCCGTCGACGTTGGAAACCGCAGCGTCGGCATCCTTGAAATCGGAAGAAGGAAGCGCAGATGCAGTGATTGGATCACGCTCTTCGAGACCGAGGAAGACGACGCGTGGGCCGTGCAGCCTCGCAGCCTCGAGGACGGGCGTTTCTTCCGTGCCCAGCTCCCCGGGAAACCGGCCCTGACCGAAATACGGCGCGGGCCCCAGCAAGGGCTCGATATCGCGCGTCGTGAGCAGCGCCAGACCCCGCTTCTCCGTGCTCGGATTCGTCGCGAGCAGCGGCGTCCCGCTCTTGAACACGATCCACCGCGCCGATGGGGATACGACGACCGCGTTCATAAACGATCGCGAGGTCCGCAGCCACGAGAGTCGGTTGAGCGGTGAACCGCCCATGAAGTTGACAAAGCTTTCCGACGTCGTGGTCAACGGCGCGCGAAGATGGTCATCGACGGTCCTCACTTTTCGGCCATGTCTGTCTTGAGGTCACAAGGATGCTGAGCCTGCTCACGGGACGTGGGTCAGCAACGGCGTGTGTGGGATTCAGTGGCTGCGACACTCACGGGTATGATATTTTTGGGCGAAGGGCGGACACGGCTGCAGACCGTGAAGAACGACGTTCGGGATGAGAAAAGACCGACGCATCGAGCGAGGCTCGACTGAATAGCGTTCCGAGTCGTTACCGAACTTGGCCTGAGGCAGATCTACGAAATCGACCTTGCCCTTCCGGTAATCAGTCTAGACTAGATTCTCTCTTACACACGCCCATTCGACTGGATCTTGCCGAACTATCTCTCGTCACGGATGGAACTTGCTCGTCTTGCATTGACGTCCGAAATGCAGAATACCCGTCCCTGTTGGTCTCTTGTTATGTGCGAAAATGGAACAGAGAAATGGACGGTTCACGCGGTCGATGTGACATGTCCGTCGCCATCCAGTTTCTTTTAGCTTCCCTTAACCGAGACACGGCAGACAGTGGATTCTCGACCAAAGATCCAAATATTGTCCTTGCCATAACGAGGGAACAATGGAACTGAGACCATGATCAGTGCTGCACCACTGCGAGCCTTGTGTCTTGCAAAACTTGTGCCGATACCCATTGACAGCCCACACGCACTTGCAGGCCTCGTGGTCTCCTTGCTGACGATGGCGATGCGGGGGAAACATGCCATTGTACTGCGTTCCACCGAAACCACAGCCATGACGTCTGAATGCTCCCCGTTGCATTTCCCAAGCGCATCCGAGCCCATCTCTTGTTGTCATACCCGCGGTTTCAGCCATTCGCCGACTGGCATGCGCACTCATTCTGAATCAGGGGGTGATAGGAGACGGTGCGCACCCGAGGGGGAGATATCGACGCGGACGAGTCAGGCAAGTCATCTTATGAAAAAACCCTACTTCCTTGCGGACATGACATCATTGATATGGGCGATGTCGTCTCTCGACAAGAGACAGAAAAAGAAACGCGAATAGACGGACGCGAACAGGAAAGGAAAAAAGAAACGAGAAAAAGACTTGGAACTTATTTCGCTTGCAAGCAGGCTGGAATTTAGACGCGTCACCGAAGGAAGAAAGGTATATGAATCGTTACGTCCCTCCGACCGCCCTTGAAACTACCTTTTATGGCAATCCGTTTGTTCGCTACCCATTTCTGGCTCTATCACGAAGGGCATCTCCAAGGAGCCCCCGTCGCAGGGGTCAAATGGGCCACAAGTTCCAGCGCAGAAGGCAGATACTTGATCTGACCAAACGGTGTCGTTTTCTCCGTATCTTTCAACTTTCCTTATTAGGAACCCAAACAATGGTGGCTTTTTGGTCTCTCCCCTCCGAGATGTGAACAAAAACACGGTGATTTGTTGCCCCATCCTACGCCCGGCGTGGGGTCGCGTGGTCGTGGTGGTGGGGGCCGTATGCGCGGGACGGACGGGAATGGTTATGAAAGAAAAATGTAAGAGGAAATTGAGATTGGCTTCTCTCCGTTCCGCGACTCAAACCTTGTATAAAGGAGCCATACATACCTTGGTTGGGCCATCCCGCGCACCCTAAAATCCAACCAAGTGCATATGAACCTTGAGCTGCCGTACGCCCGTTTTTGTTTAACATTCGGTTCCACTCGATCATGCGTATGTTTCCCCTTTTCCCTCCCCCATGCTCTCTAGCCATGCGATGACGTCCGACATGCCTCGCCCAAAACCAGATGGAAATAGAGCACATCATCGTTACCATGACGCCGTCATCACACCCACACAAGCCATCGCAGAGGCATGGCAGCGCGAGTCGTCACAGAACCAGGAATACTGGCGGCAAGCAGAGGCCAAACGGAGAGAACAATATGTCGCTCCAAGACCTCGTCCTCGACATGGTTCAGGCAGCAAAATGTAAAACGCATCTTTATCCCCATGGCATGTAGCAACGTCCCTTCTCCATGTGAGCTCCCTCTCCTCGTTTGACTTCGATCGCTGATCGACTCTCCTGCCTAACTTCGTATTCATTCATGTAAATAGCGACATTCTGGCTTCGCCGATACCATCATCCACTACATCTATTACTGTATAGCATGACCGCCTTGACGGGGATGGCTTCAGATTTGGACATGTAAAAAAAGGACTGGTTGTCTTCAACCGTGAGAGACGAGATTCAGTACAGTATTTATGTTATTACACTGCGCAAGAGAATAGATTGCAATTACTGCCCCGGTGCCCAGATGCTGGTACGACGGCTGGATCGAGCGTGGCATTCACACGTCTGCTTGCTCTTCCTCATCTTCCTCGTCCTCGTCGTCA
>JBBPML010000117.1:0-32895 GCA_038090275.1 Austroboletus novae-zelandiae | reverse complement strand
TCCAACGCCGCTTCCGCTTCCGCCTGTGCTTGTGCGGCCGAAGCGGCGTTGGCGATGGCCTGTTCTAACGACTTGGTCTGCTCTTCCGACAAGCCATATAGAGACAGCTGAGGCGCCGGGCCCCCGGACGGTGCTCCTGTCTCCACAGACCGGGCAGAATCAAGCGACACGGAAGGTGTGCCACCAGGGTTCAGCATGGACCCTTCAGGGTGTGCCGAGTCACCGTTATCGCCGACACCAACGCCCGGCATCTGGGCCCGCGGGCCTAAATTCTGTAGCTGCGCGCGCGCAATGACGCTCGCCAGTGTTGCCTGCCCGCCGGTCGGGTCGAGGTGCAGAGGAGGTGCGGCATGGTCCGTGCCCAACGCAGACGACACGTGGCCTTGCAACGTTGCGTGGATGCTGAGCACGGCTGCCTGCATCTGCCTGATGATATCGTTCTGTACCTCGCCTTCTTCCATGTGCGCGTGGTCGTCGTGTCCGTGGCCTGCAAAGTGGGCCGTTGAGGCTGCGCTGCCTGCGACGATATCGGCCCACATCCGCGTACGCCGACCCTCCCGGGCAGCATCTTCGTCGGCCTCTCTATCCAGCACAACCTCCTTGATGGCCGCGTTGACGCACATCTCGCTCTTTCCGCCCCGTGCCGCGCTGCTATTTTTGTGCCGCTTGATGGCGTCCCGGCGGGAGAACATCTTGTCACAGCCAGCACATTGCCAAGCTTTCTTTTCGTGGAGTCTGGTATGACGCTTGAGGTCATGGTTGCGCGCAAACGACGCAGGACAGACGGTGCATCGAAATGGACGGTGGACCGCGTGAATACGCTGGTGCGCGCGCAAGCTGTAAAGCCGCGCAAATATTTTGCGACAGCCCGGGGCGAGGCAAGGGTAGACGGCTGTACCGATATCATTGAACGGAACGGACGAATTAGGATGCGTGCCTGGCGGGATCCAGGGGTGGGAAGAGGTGGGGTGAAGCATAGAACCAGGAGTTTGTTGAATAGCGTGGTTCGACGCTGCAGTCGGACCGATTTGTATGCCACTGAGAACACCGAGGACCTGAATCAAACCTCCGATTTCTTGCAGTGCATTCATTTCTGGACCACCTCCGGCAGATGATGTCACGGAAAAAAGAAACAATTGGTGAAGCTGTAATTGGATGGCAGAGATAACGGACGGATCAAGCGAGCCGTCCGTCGGAGAGTGGGTAGTGAGGACATTGGAGACAATTTTAACAGCCTCGCTTATTTGTCGCTGAAAGTCGTTATATACGACGTTGGGTCGTTTGAACGCGCGTGCGTCGTTTTGTCGTTGTTCTTCTTCGCTCTCGTCGCGTTTACGCTTTCCCTTGTCTAGCTGCATTGCAGGGGCGTTTGAGTGACGCATCGTCGCAAAAAGCGTGTCAGAGCGGGCCAGCGACACCAGTACGGGCGTCAGCGATTTAGCAAGCTGCTTTGTGATGGATCCGGCGCGAACGACCTGGCCCAAAACGTTGAGCACGTTTTCATTGTTGGTTCCTGGCACGATGGTCGACGCGAGCGTGGAGTGGGCGAGTGCATCGTCCGCCGTGATGGAAAGAATAAATTTCATGGTCTCCAACGCTGCGTCTCGTTTCTTTAACAGCGCGGCCTTGGGACCGGTGCCAGCGTGCTCTCCCAGAGGGGCTGTGACCTGGGCTGCAACCGGTTGCGCGCTTGGCGTGGCCTGTGCAGCCTGCGCCTTGCTAATGTCCGCCCATAGCTGCTCCTTCAGACGTCGCGCAATCTCCTCTGCCCCTTCTTCGTCTTCTTCGTCTTCCTCCTCCTCCTCCTCGCCCCGCTCTTCATGCACAGTGTCGGCACTCCCGTCAGCAGCAGCTCCCACACTGTCGGCGGCCTGGGAGGCCGCGTCGTTCGCGACGGTAAGTTCTGCGACAACTTGGGTCATCAGCAAGGACTGTCAGCAAAAAAAAAAAGAAATCCATGAATCGTACTCGTCAGTCGTCCGATCAGGAGCAGACTTACTGGCGAGAATGAACTAAATGACATGTCCCAAAATCGGGAAGACATCCGGTCACATGACAGTAATACGTAATAAAACATCCAACGAAATTCAATGTCCGCGAATGTGCGATAACAAGCTACACGAAACGGTAAAACACGGCGCCTTCTGTTAGAACCACAGTTGCCAGCAGGCCGAGCCAACACTCCCTAGTGTCTCTCCCTTGGAATACCCGACGACATGGCAAGCAATACCATAAAGGATTTGGCTGCTGGAACTGCTGGCGGGATCGCTCAGGTGGGTGGCAAATGCTACGCAAAACGACTCGGGTGCTCAGTTCGTGGCCGAGGCAGGTGCTCGTTGGACAGCCCTTTGATATCGTTAAAGTGGTCTGTGCGCAATCGTTTGCTCTGGAGGCTGTATCGACCTCACGTCTTTCCATCCCTGCAGCGCATGCAAACATCGCCCAGAGGGACGTACAGTGGCATGCTACACTGTGCTGGTGGAATCTTGAAGAACGAGGGCCCATTGGCTTTCTACAAGGTCAGCTCGTCGTTCACCTACAACAGAATCGTCATTCATGACAGCTTTCCAGGGCACGCTCACACCACTGTTGGGCATTGGACTTTGTGTATCCATACAGTTTGGCGCGGTTGAATACACAAAGAGGGTGTTTGCAGAGCAAAACCTAGCCGACGGAATAGGCGGCGAAGGAGGCAAAACCCTCGGTTCAGGTCAATTATTCGTGTCTGGCGTTGCTGCTGGTCTTGCCAACGGCTTCGTCTCTGGGCCCGTTGAGCACATCAGGATTCGTAAGTATTCACGAATATATATTATTAGCCATCTTATGATACTTTTACAGGACTACAAAGTCAATCTCATACAAACCCCCTGTATAATGGTCCGTTTGATGCCATCAAGAAGATATACTCCCAGCACGGGATTCGTGGCATCTTCAAGGGCCAATGTGTCACTTTTCTCCGTGAAGCAAGTGGATATGGGGTGTATTTCATGGCATACGATAAGCTAGTGCAACGGGAAATGGCGCAAAAAGGTATTCGCCGCGATCAGATAAATCCACTTAATGCCGTCCTTTATGGTGCCGCCGCCGGATATGCGGTAAGTTATCGGATCAAATATATGCACTCTTGCTCATCACTTTGTGCAGCTGTGGGCGGTCATATACCCCATAGACATGATTAAATCTAGAATGCAGACCGACGGATTTACCCCCGCGACCGGTCAAAAATATGCCACCGCTCGGGATTGCGTGCGGAAAGTTTGGAGAACGGAAGGCATCTCCGCCTTCGCACGAGGGCTGGGCCCCACCCTTATCCGGTTAGTAGCAAAATTCTGGCCCATCATCGCATCAACCGGCTGATATTGGCATTTGGTGACGATACAGCTCGCCTTTCGCCAACGGAGCAACCTTCTTAGGTTTTGAGCTAGCAAGCCGGGTTCTTTATTCGTGAACGCGTGAGCTATCGCGCATGCTGTCTCCTTGCAATTTCCCTTTGTAAAACCATTGGTGGGTATTTGGTCGGGTGTTGGTGATGCATCATTGAAGGAAACAACGCGTTTGTTTTGTGCTGTAGCTTGGCGCGTCGAATACATACTAAGATGGTATCTTTAATAGAAAGCCCAGCCTCTCGTTGGGTGCCAACAAACTGCAGATACCGATACCATGCACGTCGTAGGATGAAGCCGACCTATAGAGGGTTCAACCCAAGAGGAAGCCCATGCTCAAAAGATCCTTGCACCGTTCGCGGGTTCATGGACGTCGGATCGACCTTTTACTAACGTTAACCAACCTAATATGTCACGAAGCAAGTCCTTTTAAATATTTTGTTCATCTATTATCCTCACTAAGAATCAGCGTCAATCTTGACGACGATAATGCCATTATACAACAAGAAAATAACGAGTGCCCCGCGTTTCAACAATGACAGCGTCCATACGGCTCCAACAAGCTGTATTGCAGAACATGAGGTCTTGAAGCGCTGGTATCAGCATAGATAACAAAGTGACGTCGATTCGACGACCAATAGTCCCATCTATATCGCAGTCGAAAGAACATGAGCAGGGTGGACTCTGGGAGTCGGTGACATCTGCTCAAGAAAATAAACAGTTGACAGTTGTGCAAGCTTCAATGTCGGGGATGGTTTTCTACAGCATATTCGCGAGCAAGATATGTAGATACGAGGGATCAATGATAGGAGAGCGTCGATTAGGCGGTTACTTAAAGGTAGCCCTGATTCTTGATTAACGTCCTCGTCTTGATTAGCTTTAGAACTTCCGAGGATGAAAAGTTCTACAAATTATAAATAACTGATTTGGATTGATATGTGCTTCCTCGTTCGCACGAAGCGGTTCGAGTGACTTTCCAAGAGCCGAGTAGGACAATGCGGTCCGGAGCTGTCAGTGATACGGTTCGCGAGGCACCCGATAGGAGCTAATTTGTGGCCTGGCATGTCGCTGAACCGAATAATCAATATTTGTAAGGTCTCGACCGTCAAGAGTGTGCGGTAGACGGTTTCCCCAAATGTCGTCGCAACGTAAAGGTGTGTATGTACATACCTCGTGGTCCGTGGCGCTGAACGGGCTCCAACACTGTTTCCACCGACTTGATTCCTATGAAGTGGCTCTGGTTGGCCTTCAAAGAGCACTGACGCCGCTACTATCGGGGCTGCCTCAATGCGCCACACGCTACAACGTGGAAAAAGCGTGATTCATGGTTCTTGGGTAACACGACGGACGGTTGAGGTGTGCGTATGTGTTGACTGCCATGATGACGGTCGGTTGTGCGGTTTAAATCTGAGAAGGCATGATAGTTCCCTCCAGCCGTTGTTCGATCCCAAACACGTTTATCTAGAAATCAGTTTCACGACAAGCATCTGCTACACCTGACCTTTGGATTCATTTCGTTCTTCTGCCCAAATCTCAAATCACACCGCACGAAATGCCCTTTCCCAACGTCGAGAATGTGATGGAGCATAGTGGCAACCTGATGCCCGATCTCTTTTTGCTTCAGCGCGTCGGCCACGCCTCAACGTATGAAATCTCTCGAGTCCTTCTACTTTCAGATCTCGTTGGAATCAGACTCATCCCGACGCTGGTCGATGTAGAAGCTCAGGTCCTGGTGCTGGAGAATGACCCCGCACACTCTCCTCCCGCGTCCTTTGAGCGCCTGCGCACGCCTGAGATCGCGTTGGTTCCTGGCGCTCGTCCGCTCGTGCTCGCGACTCAAGCGTCTCGTCCCGATGGGCGTACCAGACGTGTGCCACGACGTTGAGTTCATCGACGCGCTGATCAGCGATGCGCGTTTGGTGGTCGGGTTCCTGCTGAAGCACGTGTTGCGGGTTGGTCCGGCACTGTCGGAGCCTATGTTGCAGTGGGCGCATCCTGATACGCCGAGAGAGAATTCGTTGTATACGCCGAAATACCATGGCCGCATCGGCTGCAAGTGCGTTTGGCTATCTTGCGGATGTTACAGCCATTTTCAAAGTTATGTCATGCGGAAGAAAACGGCTGTAACCTGAGTTGGATAAGTTCCAAGAGATGAGTCCTTTTCCTTAACTGGCATGGTGCAACCGCAATTAATTCGAACTATGTAGCACGGTTTACGAAAATCGCCTATCGCCGCTGCAACGTGCCTTTTAGATTTCGATTTGAATCGTGTGCGTCCGAAGATTCTCTGGCAAGAATCACTTATTGAAGAGTCGCTACTTGAGGGAACTAAACGTTCATCAGACATGTACGTCAATCAACTCTTAATCCAAGTTCTTCACGTCGTCAACAGTGATGATTCTCTATGATAATAATAACTCATTCTCAGTGTTCACCAGATGAGTTCGTCACACGCTGTGGTGCTACTACTGCGTGCCGTCATTCTCTGCAGTAGGTCATCATACTGGCGGCGGTATGTACCATCGTCTCGTGCGCATAGTGTACGTCTATCGCCCAGAAACCGGCACATGGAGAAGTCAATGTGATCTCGTAAGTGGCTTCGATCTCGTCTTTTCAATGTTCCATTTTTTCAAAATGCGGTCTCCTAACCATTTATAATCTCGTCCGTCAGCATGACACTCGATTCCGACAGCTCGGCTATGGAAGCGCCGCGTGATCAGGCGTTGTAACCCCACTGTTCTCTCACCGTCGAGGCCCAAAACCGCACACAGTTAGGTAAATGTTGTAAGTCTGCTGACTTGATTCAAGTCCAGCAACTATCCTCCTCTTTCGGGAACGCAGACGAAGTCCGTCTATAAACGGTGTGGAAAAATGTATCCAATGTTGCCTCCCTGTCACCCTCGAGTTCTTCTGCGTTGTTCCCCGGCGGTATGCCGGTGATATGGGCGCCTTTTGTTATCACCCTTGTTCTCCTTTTGGGGACTTTGGTGTCATCTCGTCCTACGACGTATTCGGGCATTGTCCATGTTCCCATCTTCAGACGCAGCCATATCTCTGATGGCGTGGAGAATCTTCCAAACGTCATGGGCGCGATTAAACGCAAATATGGATCAATGGCTACAAACATCAGACGGGCCAGCTCCAACAACGTTCCATTGACAGACGAGGTACATCATTTTACTGATACCCACCTTGAAACCGTGTCGATGGTACGATATGTAGCTTGACGACATTAGTTACTCGGCCGTCGTCAGCATAGGAACACCGTACGTGCCCGTGTAGCGTGGACTCCGTTTGCTGATGAGCTATCTGTGTAGGGCAGAGGGCTTTAATGTAATGATCGATACGGGTGATTGCAGGTTCTATGCGCTTTGAATCTGCTCTGATGTATTTTTAGGATCCTCAGATCTTTGGGTGGCCACGAGCGCTTGTACAGCGTGCACATCTGACGTTCCTCTTTTCGATACCTCAAAATCATCCACCTACCAGAATGACACAAACACGCTCGAGATCGACTATGAATCCGGTTCGGTGACGGGTTACGTCTCTGAAGACGCTGTTACCTTTGGTGGAATCACGCTGCAAAATCAGCAATTTCGTATGTATCTCTCTTTCGTCGTCCCGACTGATTGACCTCAACAATCACCTCCAGTCGCTGTGTATATGACGAACGCGGGTATGCTCAAAGATGGCTTGTCTGGAATCATGGGGCTTGGATTCCAAAGTATCTCTATGCTCCAGTCCCCACCGTTCTGGCAGGCGTCATCTCAGCCCGTTTTCGGGATTTATCTCAAGCGTAATGTCAATAACCAGGAAACAGTGGATACGGCTCCAGGTGGTACACTCACGCTCGGAGGCACCAATACCGATCTGTATGTGGGAAATATCGAGTTTATAAACGCCCCGAATGGTACCACACCCGGATATTGGCTTCAGCAGGTCCAGAGTGAGTTCTCTATGCGGTCGTCCGTCCTTTCGTTTTCTCATCCCTTTATCTAGCCGTGACAATCCAGGGGACGTCTATCGATATTCCATTCGACGACAGTCTCGCTGCGATCGATACGGGCACTACGCTAATTGGAGCACCCGTGTCTATTGCTCAGCAAATCTGGGCCAACATTCCTGGTTCCGTAGCGCTGACAGACCAATACGATGGCATGTATGCGTTCCGTACGTGCCATGTTTCCTACTACAATATACTTCCTCGTGCCAATCCGTCTTATGCACAGCGTGCACGACCGACGTCGTTGTCACCTTATCGTTCGGGGGTAAGAATTGGCCCATTAATGCAGCCGACATGAACTTTGGCGTGGTTGACGGTGCACCATCCAACGCGTCAACACCGATGTGCATCGGCAGTATCATTGACCTGCTAGACAGCAGCACCTCGTGGATCATTGGTGACGTTTTTCTCAAGAACGTGTATTCGGTGTTTCGGGCTGATCCGCCCGCGGTCGGATTTGCGCAGCTGGGAAGCGGGCTCGAGAATGCGAGTGGGTGGATCCTCTTTATCTTTTCCTTGATTCCTCTCCGTTTTCGTCGATTCCAGAGTATAATATCTGATAGGCGAATTGGTCTAGCGACGTCGGGCGGATCAAGGTCGTCTGGCAGTGTCAGCAGTTCAATCCCTTTGGTGTCGTTGAGTTTCGTCGTGCTTGCCCTCGCATGGTCTTCCAACGTGATGACCGCATAATATGCTGGACTTCACGAAGGGCCACGATCGGCGGGGCCAAACGGTTCTGTTTCAGGAGCTTGAGGTCGTTCAGATCAGCTGGGTCTGTTCGAATTGCAGGTCAAGCCCCTTCGTTACCAATGGCAATGATGTTCATGATGTACGAAAATTGTTGCGCTTCATATGATTGACTGTGACGCTGGTAATAGTCGAGGGGGAAAGGGAAGAACGGTATTGCGCAGATGACCCACGATTATTTTATTTCTGGCATTTCGTGTTCTATCCTACGTGAAACGATGCACGGCATCGACGCCGCCATTGCTGTCCCCGGATGGGTTCGTTCAGTAATACTACAAAAACATCTCATACGCCGCGATTCGGAGGTACCAGACGCGACCTTGAAATCGTGACCTTCTCTCGCTCATGTGGCGCCGTTTAACGGTGGTATACATATACTACGCAGGGTAGACGTGAGTGCTAGATGATCCAACGCAGAACAAACCAGAAGATACAAATAACATCTTGACTGCAGATCTGGAGGAGTTGTTGGTCCACCTGACACCATAGTCAGCGACAGATGTTTCGTAGTAGTAAAGTTGCTCCAGTTCTGCAACGACGTAGTCGAGGACAGTCAACCTTGGCCTCTGGGTAGGCATGACGCGTACCTCGAACTGGTCGGCAAAGAATCCTCGGGACCTTGTATGCCATCTCGGCAGCCATCATGGGAGTGCATATGCAACGACGCGGTGGAGATGAAGATGTCCTTACCAACAAGCCGTGGCTGGCAGATGCATCAGCACCCTCCGTTCCAGCGGCGCTTGGCTGGCCAAACCTAACGACAGCCTGTAAGTCTCGTCAGAAACGATTATCAAGAAAGACGCGCTATATGCGACATACTACAAAATATCAGCATGCGTGTCAGAAAGGCGGACAAGATGACATTACTTGTTTCTTGTCAACGATCCTGGCAGGCCGCACGCGTTGAACTTCCGCCTCAAGCGACTGCAGCGCTTTTACCTTTTCTTCCGCAACGTCGTCCGGCACGATGATGGCTTTCCAACACAAGTTCAGCAAAGCTAGTACCGATGGCAGGTCCGAACACGTAATGCGACTCGCTCGCGTCAACCCCTGTTGACAACGTGAGCGGGAGCAACAATCCGAAATTCAGCCTTGGATCCTGGTAGACCCCACGGTGCCTTCAAAGATGCGAGACCCGGTATGCGGGAACAACAGTCCTTGCTGATATTGGAATGTATAAGCTTATGTACATCCAGTGATTTCACCTTGCAAAGCGACTCGATCCTTGACACTGTCGCCAGGATTGAGAAACTGTATGGGACATTGACCGAAAAAGAAAAGTTTGAGTCAGTTTGAGTCAAGACGCACCTCAGCAAAGTCTACTCCAAGGGTGTCACTCGAGGAGTTTATTCTGACCAATGGCGTGTTTCCTGGACCATTCAAATGTCCACCGATGGGACAGCATCAGAAAAGGCAACATATCAGTCAAGCCACTGGTTACTGAGACAGAGAGCGAATACTTTTTTTCAGTGGACAGCTATACTTGAAAGATGAAACGAGAATGAGACATTAGAAAACATCTTAAAAGTGGTTACAAGGCTGAACAAACTTGGATATCAAAAACAACGCTTGAATTGACCATACATGACAACATGGTGGAATATGTACTACGGTAGAAATCCATCAGACAAACGCTCAACTCGCTGGCTCCGACTCGCCAAGCTGAAAACAGCAAGGCAGAGCACAGAACCAAACGTCCTCGAGATCCCGCCGAAGCGGAGACCATGTTCTCTGTCGAACGAGCGAGCGCTGGTGTCATCGAATGGACTTGAATGATGTGGCATGAGTAAACATGCGAGACTCGAGTTAGTTTCTATAAAATAGATCCTAGCTGAGTATGTTCTGAGGTTCCATCATGCTCCGGCCTGTCCTTTATATTTTTTCTTGGTGGTCCGTGCGCGCATGCACGTGACACCTTCGATCGGATTCCGATTGGTCGGTAAGCACGACCAATTTCCCCTGTCCATGCATACGTGTAAGTACTCTCGGAAGGCATCAGTGCCTTGGAAAATCGAGTTTATAGACATGACGGACGGCACCAGGCCCGGGTAAATTAGCTTAAGCAGATCCAGAGCGGGTATCATCAATGGTCGCTCAACCTCGTTTACTCTTTTATCCAGCTATAACGTTAATGCTTGACGACAGAAGTCACCACCCTCATGGAGCACCCATACTCATTTCTATCTGGGCCACCATTCCTAGTTCCGCAACCCCGACATGCTTATATGAGGGTCACACTAGCTTAGTGGACAAATAATTCTGGAAATGACATTTGGGAGGGCAAACATCGTGAACTGGGTAAAGAGGAGCCTACTTCCTTTCAACGACGCTTCGTGGCTAACACGAACGTGCAAGACATTGGTTCAAGTCTGAGCATACCTGCTTTGTCACCATCGCCTTTCTCAACAATCGACATGCATACAATTAAGCTTGATTCATCCCAGCCTCCCAATTCACTATTGGCGCCTCATCGCCCTTTGCGAACATGAGTGCAGATGCAGCCCCACCCAGAGACTATATGCCAAAAGCAGTGTCAACCCCGCTCCATGACGTACTTCCTCTTCATATATCTTCTGCATGCCCATAATGCATCTAGGAGGTAGTACGTAAGTTAGCACCACTCCAGTGATAGTCAAAAGCGTCGTCCACGAATCGCGTCGATGCTTCTCCCAGGAATACAAAAACTTGCAAAGTTGACTAAAAAGCGACTGCAAAAAATGGCCATTAGTAATAAGTAGATGAAATGGATATGCATGGAAGGGTTAAGATGAGGACGTACGCAACGAAAAATACCTTCTGGTCTTCATATACCGATTTAGATACCACGTCTTCGTCAAGCGGTACGTGTGCAATGTTTGGCTCGTGACTTTGACGATCGAGAGTAAACATGTCATCGCACTATGCGCAACCAGGAAAACCATATGGGCCACTTCCAGCCAGATAGTTGAGGCACATTCTGCTGTGTCTACAGTGCAAAACGAAAAGTTTTGTACTTTGCTGAGGAAAACTAAAGCCAACAGGTCGGGCAATAATAGACAGCTAGTCAGTACAAGAAAATATTTATCAGACCAGCCAACATTCATTTACACACCATGCTTTGGACCGTCATAAATTGCAGTAGCAAGAACGAGGGAGACCACTTCCAGGAAAAACAACGCAAGGAGCGTAGCGAGGACCCGCCGCGATCGATTATACATCGCTCACACACGGAGGATCATCACTACCGCAGCAATAATCAGCCTCAGGCTTTGCGAGTGAGATTACTTATGGGTGCTCACATCCGAGTGCACTAAGAAAGAGAACAAATATGCATCTACTCATGTAGTAAAAATGCTCACCTTTGCGGCATGGTCAGAGTAGATAGTGATTACTTTTCAAAGAGCGTACTCACAGCGACTTTTTGGCGAATTTCGGCCGCGTCACGGATATTTGGGAACAGAAGTACAACGAGTACGCATTTCTATGGGAATATTGAGTATGCGCACTCGTTATTTATTAGGAAATATACCTTTGAAAGGCCAAGTAGGAAAAGATTTCCAACTTGAAGCATATCATAGTTTGTCAGGATCTTTATTTTCAGTGTCAAGTACACAGAAAAACGTACTGAGGCGAAAAATCTGAGGAACCGTTTGGAGTTGGTGTTCCGAGTCAGAATATTTGTTAGATCACATGCTCACAAGGCATAGTAAAGGCCGCAATAGCGGATCTATAGGAAAGCTTAGCGAGCAGAACGACGTATATGCAAAGTCCAATACACACAACAATAAACAACATTGTCAGAAACGGATGAACTCGACTGATATGATGTTTGCTTTCTGTCCCATATGTATTCTATCTACAAGGATCGTCAGCAGATAAGTAAAGTGACACCAGGAGGTGCGCAGCATCATACCTCATCATAAAACATAAGGGCTGGGAATTCATATGGTCTAGCTATATCATTGTACCACGAACTTGAATAATATAACTCACCATAATCGTATGCCATAGCAGTAATAATAGTCAGCGCAGTTTGCAAGGATGATGACATGGATGTTAGTGTTTTCCAAGAGCAGTAGGAAAGGAAGGAGAGGAAAGCGTAGAAGAGGAAAGGATTCCCACTTCTTTAATGGGCTCGGGCATAAAGTCCAATGCGCTGGCCACGATCTGGATGTAGAAAAGCCAATGGTAAATATTATAGTCAAGGTGTCACCTCAATTGAGCTTAGCAGCAGTCCTCATAATCAAGATGACGACTTTCGGACCGTACGCTAAACATGTCCATCGATTGACGGAAGTCAAATGAGCTGGCTGTCAGAGTGAAATTAACTCAAGCAAAGGTTATTTTACAGTAATCAAAAAATTCCAGTCAACGTACGACGTGTTTGCGGCATGCAGAAAGTTCGCAAGCGCAAAAACTCATTGCCGGACAGGAACGAGATCAAGGAGCGCTGAAGAGTCCTTTACAGATTGGCAGGGTCGTAGTGGTTCTGAGAACTTGGAAGCTTGAAGTGTTCGACCCTTGATGGACTTACACATCTCCATTGGCTCTAAGTAGGCCTTCTGTGGCATGTGAGTGGCGTGTCCAAAATTCCTGGAGCAGGACATTGTCGTTCGCCTCCGACGTATTCCGATCACGGAAAACCGCGGCTTTCGGAGACATTCCGAAGTTGTCACGTGGAATCTAACCCGGCCTCCGCTTTCCTCTCGACCATCATCACCGTCATCGATCACGAGGATGAGAGGCAAGCCGTTATTCTTCCGATCAAAACTGCTCCTTTCAGCAACGTTATTATTGTTGCCAATCCGCTAATTCGTACGATCCATGTCCTCACGTGATTCATCAAGCAGGAAACACGAGCATCCCGTCAATTTCCATTGTGACGCAAATGGAATACATACCTTACGTATCGTTGTCGTGGAAGTGACTGCAGCTGTCGGCCCAACAAGCTTTGTCCCTGGTGTTGTCGCATGTAGCCAAGCATGGTTCCGCATGGTTCATTGGACTCCCTGGCCGCGGCCCTTGAAGACTCACCTCATGGTGTCTTTCATGCCATCGCAATATGGACCAGGAATTCCACGACGCCCTATGATTAATATTGTCGCTTTTGGATCAAATTTCACTTCACACATGAGCCCCTCGCTTGTTCAACTGATGGGAGACAGCTTTAGGCCCTGTCTCATGAGGTCGATGTCGATTCGACTGTCACAGCCTCGTCCACCTTTTCCACTGCAAACATTGGGCACAACCTTTCCCGTAAATATTAACATGTAGTATTGTACAATCCTCTCTCGCGAGCCCGTGACACACTCATGTACCCATCTGCGCGAGCATTCCGCGAACCGAGAAAGAAAAAGCAGACAGCCCGGCACCCGACTCACCCGAGGTGAGGGCTCAATTGCTCGCATTCTGCCGAAGATCACGTCAATCGGACACTTGTAATGAGAGATCTAAGCGAAGCTCAACTGCGAGCTCGCACACTCTGAGTCCGAGGGCGTATTCTACTTTAACACCCTCGGCGAAAAAAAAGTGAAGAACGTCAGATTGGACTATTGGTGCGTTCCAGCAACGTTGAGCATCTGATGTGCTCCAACTCAGTCGTTTGATTTCGCAGGTTTCCGTTGAAAGCGTGGAATCGAGCGTCTCATCCGGCTGAGGCGGATGTCGTGTAGTCCACGGTGATCCCTCGAACATAAATGTAGATATACCTTTCCAATAATGGTACTTTCTCGATTACCGCGATGCTGACTTGATGGAACAAAGCGTAAACTGAGGTTTCTTTTGCTCTATCTTTGATATCTGCGGTTTTTAATAATTCTGCTCAGCCATAAACTTTCTTCAAAGATCTGCGATGGGGGTTAATCTCATAGCATGAGATACTGTTCGACAGATGAAGCCTATGTGATTTCGTCCGCTCTATCCTGACTGATAAATATGAGCGATGACAGGACTCGAAAGTTGGTTGATGATAAATGATTACCGTCACATTGTCATTGGATAAGAAGCCTATGCTCGGACGCTTCTCATTCGTTTTCATCGTTTGATGGAAATCAACGAAGCAAACAGTCCTACGACGGTGTTACGAGACCGCTTGACGGCACCCGCACCGAGACGTACTCTTGAAAGCAATTTGGGGCGGAGGTAGGTCTCCTAATTTTATGATTTGAATTGCCGACCTTGCCAGGACGTTACAGTGAGCGACGAAAAGTTATGTTCGCGAGACAATATACTGTATACGACTCTGTCATTTCTGTTAGTTTTAAGTGGTTCTTGTTGGACTAGTTATTAGCTTTACGTAAGTATCAGGAACAGCTGAGAAGATAGACACATAAGGAAAGGATCATTAGTCTGATTACTGAGGATCGATGGTTATAGATATACTAGCTCTATTCGCATCCGGACCTGGCGCATCGATGTACTCCACGTACTGCATGGCCTCAGGAACGAGTGAGACATCCTGCCAGACATCGTCAGAATAATTCATGTGAGGCAATTCGTGGACTGGGGCCCTCTAAAAAGTCAAGGTAACAAAAGAACACATCGAGCGCGTTGACGTCCTCTGGTCCGTCTTCGTCGTGTCTTGCGTCGCTATTCCGGACCGGGCGTCGAGCCAGGCAGTATTGCCAAGTGTGACGCACCATGCGCCTGCGTCCCCGTTGGCGCTCTCATACTGGCGATCCTCTGTACACTCGCCGTGTTCCTCTCGTCCGGGCGCAACCACGCGCTCGTCTTCCGACTACCAAGCGACAGAGCCAGCCATATGAAATCACGTGCCGCACACAGGTCCTTGGGCCTAAGCACCGTGACGCAGTTCGAGCTTGAATAACATCGCGAACGTGCGAGTCGGTGCAACTCGACCTTCTGCACGGAGGCGTACCGCGGCGCCTCTCGCCCCCTCGGGCTGAACATGGCCAACCACCTCTCCTGGTGTTTGCTGGCGGACGTCCCGTGGCAGAGCCCCACGAGGTGCGATAGGCGCTCGTTATCAAAGGTGTGCAGCACTGTATGTCGTCCTTTCGTCCCTATCGTCAGCGAGGGCGATATAAAGCCCATCGACGATCTTGGCGAGGTGGTGCTCCTGGACGAGCCATCGGGGCGGCAAGCAGAGTCAGGGGTCACTCGGGATGGTCCTGTCTGTTGGCGCTGGTTCTTCTTGCTCATCGTCTTTGAGAAAAAATAGTCGATGCCGCGGTAGATATGCATCACCGGAAGGAGCGCGGTATGATGACGATGTCCATTCAGCGACGCTCAGACCAATATAAAGGCCACAGGAGAAAGACGGCGCTTCTCGAGACGACGGAGTGACCAAGGCGAAATCATGGGAGAAGAATGAGATACAGGAAGAGGCTCCATCAGAGAGGAGGAAAGTAGAGACAGACGATCGCGCGGACGGCGAGGTGGGCGCAGAGCTTAGACGGCTGGGGATACATGGATCACCAAAGCGGATATGCTTACTGGGGATTGTGGAAGATAATGCGCAGCCCTATATGGCAGGAATGAACCACCGAGAGAACAAAAGGTTCCCGATTTTGCTTGGAGCTTAGATCGTCAAAGGACGTGTCAAGGCGGAGAAAGATCAACCCCCGGGCGCGCCTGATGCAGTCTGACAACGAGGAGCGTATGATCAACCCTTCTATTCAGCATTATCTCTCGAGATCGCAGGTGCTCACCTAGATAAGTGGAACGCATCGCTGCCCAGCGACCTCAGGGAAATCAAAGTCCTAGTCGAAGGCCTAGACTAATACTGGACCGTGTGGCGTTGAATACATGATAACGTCCGATCATGGACAAAATACAGGTGACAATTCACCCACCTTTGATGGTTACGGGTCCAATGTGAACGCATATAGCAACTTTGATCCCCGCACGACCACGAGGATGGTTTATCTTTGGAGATCACAAGGGTGACCCACGGTTTGTAGTAGGGCGTAATCTGGACTGACCAAACCAGAATTGAGTTGTACACCCCAGACGGAGCCAAGGCTTCATACGGTTCACTAACCTTTTTCTTCACAAATTCTCATGTCACCTTCAAGGTCGGTGGAGCTGTTCGAGTGTCGTCAGCCTACCAATTGCAACTGTAACCCGAGTAACCCGAGACATTCGGCCAAAGCACCCTGCCAGTGCGCACTATTCCAAATTTCATCTGGTGAGTCGTTGGGACGAGGTCGACAGTTCAATCTAAACATGGATAGATTAATTGGACCTATGAAGGGATCTGCCAAAGGGTTGAAGTCTTCTTTTGTTCTCCGTCTGGTCAGATATGAACCACTAGTGGGCGCAAAAAAACACACACTAAAAAAAAAAAGCACAAACAATACGACAAACATTCCGTATGTCAAACGCCGCTATCGAGGTACAACTCGGGGCCACTACGCATTCCAAGCCATTGGGATGACTCGACGAACATGGCCGACGGTCGGTAAAACTGCCGTCGGTGCAAAGTACCACTGGAACAACATCATCATCATCATCCCGGATCAGACAAACGTTTGGACCAACCAGTAAATTTTAATTTAATCATTGTTGAGCACCTCGGCGTCTTTTTCTCTGATATGGATCTAATATGCATGATGACAGAGGCGGTCGAAACTCGTACAAGAACCTGTGAAACACGGACCCGAGATAGCGCGCATCGCCCTGGATCGTGTCAACGATTGCGTGTAGAAATGATAATGGCCAAGAAAGGACGCCAGTCACTTGGTGCTGGGCCTCGATGCAAGTTCCCCGTCATTGATTTTCCCGCAGTAAGGCACTAAACAGAGTTTAGAGGCATATGTTGTGTCTCCGTTGCCCGGCGCGCCAGTGACGACACTTGGCCTCAGGACTTCTAGCCAGAATCTAACGTGAATATATCGGATAAGTCTCAAAAGTCAAGCGGCCCAGGCACTCCATCGCTAATCATTTCCCTAGCCTTCTGATGCTGACTGTGGCAGTCCCCAAGGGCGGGGCGGGGCTCCTGGAGACGCATTGCTCGGCGTTACCAATGCTGTACGCATGTCAGGGGCTTGCAAAAATACGAGCTGATTCACTAGCCTCGGGTCAAGTCGGCTCCGCTGAATGGAAGGGAGTCGGCTGTGGCCTGTATCACAGGATTTTAACTCTAACTCAACACTATACGTCGTCAACTAGCTGAACTTTCCCAAGTCAATACCGGGCCTTCATCGGCACTCTGAGATCCGTTCCATCTATCCGTCATAATATTCCACACGACGCAAGCGTTTTTTGTTTGCGTAGGCGACGCACGACACCCTTGAGGTCGACGCCAAACTCAATCGGAGGCGAGCGAAAAAGCTTGTTGTCACGCGCTTATCATGCCGAAACGTTGGCACGTCGGAGACTCAACGTCTCATTTTCACGGTCAGACTCCTGTGACCAAGGAATGCGCCGCGAGCGGAGGTTCAACCCGGCACCGGCAACGAGGTAAGGTTCAGGGAGGGCAATGCTCCTTGTCGTTTATGGGTTAGCAGCGTCGTGTAGGATAATCTTGGAGGTGTCGTGACTGGTTTGACATTTGAATTGAGAATCCTTTCATATTCGTTGACAGCTCCACTGGGAACCGGTCGTTGTGACAGCATCCCGAATATTCCCGAATGACTCACCCCGCCCGACCGCCAATGGGCATGTCCCGTTGTCGAGAACAATCGGTGCATATTGAGGGGAGGCCCTTGAACTACGTACCTCATCAATCACTGCGAACTTGATCAAACGCCAAGCGGCAGCCTATCTATGATCGCGCTCCTACGATGTCATTCAAAATGACAGATCGTGACCTAACGCAACCTTGTTTCTTGCATTTGGGAAAAGTGCCGCAGGGCGAGCAACGAAAACGGCCGACACCGATCAGAAATGTCTCGGGACTGCATTACGGCCACCATAAACAGATTGCTTGCACTTGGCCGCCATACGAACGGCATAGCAACAGTTATAATAGGTAGACTCGTCTGCAGACCGAACAATGGCACGACCCATACCGAGTATTGATTCTCAGCCCGATCAAACACGCGCCGATGTTGTCGCACACCACAGCGCGGGTAGAACGAATTGAACCGTGATGATCAATCTGTATCATTTACATAAAATCATTTCATTGCATCCTCTCTGCAGGCGTGAGCTTTTCTGAGGGCCAAATATAACTTACGTTCGGTGGCTGGCCCCTGGAGGGCTGTTCCAAGTTGTTCGAGTGGGTGGCAAGATCACAAAGTCGGAGTACCGACTCTCGGAACTTCGGGACACCGACGTCCACTGGCCCAGGATCCTCTCACGCAAAGTGGATCATGTGGTCGAGTCCAAGATCACCGAGCACCTACAATTAGGTATAAGACGATCGAAGTCGAAGAGTAAAAAAGAGGGCACTTGCTTACCAGCGCGGACTCTTGACTACGTTTTATGTAAATGCTACGAATTGTATAATGGTGTGGGACTCGAGCACATGCAGCACTAACGGCTGTGTGTACAACGCCTCGGAGGCCAGTAGAATTAATGATGTCGAGTTTTCGCTGAAAAACGTGGAAATACCGAAATAGACGCTTATCTGGTCGGGCAATGAATCGCTTGTTCGGGTTAGAGACTGAAGCAAGTGTGCAAACAGTGATCACAAAATGGGAGTACTGCATCTCCGATTGAATTGAACATCTTTGAACAGACGAAAAAAAAACTCGGAACGAATATAAAGATTCCGATGCGATTTTTTACGGGACCGAGCACATGTGTGGACAAGGACGAAGGGTAGATGGGAATATCCGAAATCCCAAGTGTGGTTGTCACTACTACCGAAATTCAACTGTTCTCAGCCGAATTCGCGCAGTGACAACAAAGTATGGCTATTCAATTCCATGTAAAAGCCTCGGACACATGCATGGGCGGAAGGACAACCGGTCAAGGGAGAACAAATTGCCGTACCCGTATTTACCCGAGTCATTGCCTGATGATTATAGTGTTAAGCACATTGAGATGGAGCACCAGCAAGCTTGGCCTTCCGGGAGGTTCACGTGAAAGAGTTGCTATGTGAATTTTTTTGTCGTAACCACCCTATGATGGCGGTGACGAAATATTCGCAAATAACCCGTACATCTCGGAAATACAAATACATACGCCGAGAAAAGTTGGGTATGACAGCGGGACCCATTGTTGGGCTGTTGGACCCTGGAGCAGAAGGACTGTGGCTCGTCGTTCCTGAAGGTGACAGGAGAGGCAGTGTCAACATAGGTCAGGGTAAGGGCACGAGACGGCTTACAAATCACAACATTTTAATCATGAGAAAGAAGCTGTTGTCGGACGAAAAATAACATAGTGGCCCTTGGTGGGGCTGGGGAGGCAGCGCCAAGACTTGTGCTACGGCCGACGACACACATGTATGTATGCATAAAATGTGAACCGGTGGCATGCCCTTGGAGCAAGAAGAACTTGACGGCAAAAAAAATTATTCCACGGGTGGGAAGCTGAAAAGAGCATGTAGCAAAGTTACTCCAGGCTAGTCCCTTTTTTCGATCGTGACGCACCCGCACCCGAACAACCACCCGAAGTGATCAGCTTTCCGATGAGTCCGATTTGAGTTCACCTCGTTCTGTATAGCCGTAATACGAATGACGGCAGGAGGGGATGTAAACTGCCGCAATCAGTAGCGCGTTTGGTAAATTGATGAGGTCATGCATGTCCACGGTTGGATTAGTGTTATTTCAGACTTGAATGTCCGGGGAAGTCAAGACATTTACGTAGGCGTTTCCGGTGACAACGAGGATAGGTGTCGGCGGGGAAGGTCGATGAGTCTCGCTCCATAATCTAAGACATGCGCTGATGCTGCCGTTAGGAATATGGACATTTGCGTACCTATGTTGGTGGTGACATGTCATATGCACTTTGTCGGGGATACTTTGCATGCCACATTAGGTATGTCTGCTTGCCCGAAGCTCAGCGGAGGGTGGTGCCAAATTCCGTCAGTTCTCGGCGTTAAGCTGTTGTCGTTGACGCATACGACGGAGCACGCAATCGAGGTCACTTGATCTGAGAGACGGAGGGCCAAGTGTGGCATGGGATCTATTTTAGGAGGTGTGACGACTAAACGAGAACGTGCAGGGTTAGCGCACTCTGGACTCGAATTTGACTGAACGTGCGAACTGAAGAGGAGAGCACAGCAAAATGTGTTCCGAGTCCACGGAGAGGTCAAGAACGGGGACCCAGCGGAGGGGTCATGGGCTGGGAGGCGTTAGAGAGGGCACAGACGTTCCCGGATGTGGTTCCGGGACGAGCGAGCGTCATAGGGCGGGAGACAGTGGGCGCGATTGGCAGCGGATGAGGAGGAGAGCGGATCGGCTGCCGTTCATGTGCATCTGGCGGGAAGAGAAGGCCGGTGTGAGAGTTGGTATAAATTCGTCGAAAAGATGATCCAAATGAAACTCAAACACACCGCTGTTAGGGAGCTGCCGACGGATTGTTTAGTTGCCTGGGCGTGGCCGTAGGGGGGGTTAGAATAGCCGGAAAGGTTCCTTGCGCGGGCGATGGCGTGAACCGGTTCCTTGAGGAAGTGATGATGGGGAACCCTGGGCGATAATTGTTGGATCCGTGCTGGATCTGGTGAATACATAACTGGCCAGACTTTCCCCGGTTGGGTAGACCTTGGCTGAGCCCTAATTGGACCGCCGCGTGTCTGCTTGTCTGATCAGGTCCATACTCGACAAACTATTTCACCGCCCACTTCCATGCCTGCTAATTTATAAACTCGAGATCCCCTTCATGCTCCCTCCTCCTCCCCCTGCTCCGTATATTTAGTACTCCTACTCCAATAATGGCCACCAAACTGCCCCTCACACCGCCCCCGACCCTCCAGCGCGGAAAGGCCTGTCTTCGCTGCAGGTGTGTACAGCCCGCCCATCCTCGTGATCGTGCTCACCCACCCCTCCCAGGAAACGAAAAATGGTCCGTACCCGTCCCGGCCCGCCGCGTCTGCTCACTCCCCACAGAGATGCGATGGCGCCAAGCCCGCATGCCAGCAGTGTGTCCGCGCGAAGAAGCCAGACGCATGCCAGTACGACGACGGCAAAGGCAAGACGAGGACACAGCTGCTCCGCGAAAACATCGAGCGCCTCGAGCAGCGCATCAGGGAACTCGAAGACCCAGAGTACACCTCGCCCTCCGTAACCCTCCACGATCCTCACCTCCACCGTCGCTCAGAGAGCTCCTCCTCCTCCCTCGCAGACTCCCCAGGAAGCACCGGCCTCTCTGCCCCCCATTCCCCCCTTCCGCCGTCTGGTATGCTGTGCCTTGTTAATTTTAGTCCCCTCCTAAATAGCATCTCGTAGCCACCAGCTCCCCACAGAATTCTTGGATACAGGGCGTGCCTTCTCCTTCCTCCACCCCGTTTAGTGACGCTTTCCACATCGATCATCGGCCGAACGTAGACTTGGCCCGGATGCTGCAAGTCCGCCTCTTTCGTCCCTCTCTTTGTCTCTCATCATCCTTTTCAGAGTCGACATCTTCGCATCCCATCGCCATCAATGCCTCTTGGGTATGCACATGGGTCGTTTGCGCGATTCCTTGTCGAAGCCCGCCAACGAACAGCATCACCCTTGTCTCACAAACGCCATCTTCCTATGGGCGTGCTACATTTCTCGTCCAGGATCCCTCAGCGAGCACGAGTCCCACTACCTCAACTGCTCGTTGGAAGGGCTCAGTGATGCCCTTCAGTTCAACGATCGCGTGCTCGACGTCATTCGAGCTTCGTGTCTATTGTCCCTTTATTTCCTGTCCAATGGCCGGGCATTAGAGGGGAGTTACCACGCAGCTGCCGCGGCAACGTTGACCATGCAGTGCGGCCTTCATGGGGCGATCATGAATTCCTCGGTGTTCGAGTCTACCGGCGTGATGCCACCTTTGACACTTGCGCCAGCAAAGGATGCTATCGAACACGGAGAAAGAATACTGACGTTTTGGCAAGTTTTCGTTCTTGATCGATGTTGGTCCACGGTTCTGCACAAGCCTCCGACCATACCAAATGGCCCCGAAGGATGCTTGCCTATCGTCATGCCGTGGCCACAATGCATGGAAGAATATGAATCGGCAAGTCAATCTCGGATCATCTCGATGTCGATTACTGACGAGGATGTGTATCAGGGCCAAGTAAATGACTTCCATTCCTTTTCGACGACCCGATCCTTCTTTGATGGGCAGCTTTCAAACCTTGAAGGCGCCTTCTCGCCACTCGCCCTGAGAGTAAAGGCATCTGCTCTTTTCCACCACGCCCAGCAGTCGGCGTCAAATTGGGATCGGCGTAGGCGGCTTGATCCTACAGGCTACCTGCATTCCTCTGATGATTATGCCGCATTTTCCGTTTCCAATGCATTTACAGATGATTTCCAGACATTGGAACATACGATCGGCCGGTTTCTCTCGACGCTGATCCCGGTGCATCAACTGGACGCTACCATTCCGGACGACAAGCATGCCTACATTGCCACGCACACGCTTGCACATGCGGCGGTAATACATCTATACTATCCGTTTGGACATGAAGATCCGGTTGCGTACGAAAAGTGTCTTCGGGCGGCTCAATGCTGTGTCTCCATCACGAAACATATTGCTGACGCGGACTACGAGTTCCTTGACCCGATTCTAGGTGTAAGTGTATCTTTGCATCTGCTCGGAGATGTGCGTTTGATCACGTTATTAGCCATGCTGGACGTCGGCTATGGATACGTTAATTCGGGAGCTGAATTTGGTCGAGACGTCTTGGCCTATCGTCAGTAGTGCCGAAGTCCGCGGTGAAATTGGGACGCTACTGTATGCCATGAACAAGTTGGGGTCGCGATATCCGTTACTTGGCTACTCGGTGGCCAAAGCACAAAAGCGACTGTCTGGACTATAGCGGATCCAGCAAGTCGTCTAAACGCCTAATGGCTATGCCCTGACACGAATGGTTGAATGATTTTTTTTATCCATGTGGACTTGTTGTGAACCTTCCGTTGGACTTCGATTTCTTTCCTCGGGTGGGACATTCGCAATGGATTCTCTGAATCAGAACAAGAACACTTTCCTTTGTACTGCTATTTGCGTTTGCTACGACCTTCCACGTACCATATGGACGTTCGCTTGGACTTTGTAGCGCTGACACTGCTCGGACTCTAGACACGGACTTGCATTGCGGACAGATTGTTAGCTCTCAAGACTATCTATTAATTGTTATGTTAGTCTATATTGTTATACGTCGTGCTACGTTGTTTTATCCCGCTTGCCATTGTTTTACTACTTTTTCCATCCGCCGTCCGCGGTGTTGATCGATTCACTAGCGGCTCATGTCCAGCCTAGTAAGCGGGTGTGAGAATACGTAAATGGCGGTCTGGGACAACGCGAGGTCTAGCCTGCACCATGTCAAGGACGACCACGACCACGACCACAGATTCCATTCAATCCTGGGCGGAGACCTTGAAGTAAATGGCGCAATCGTATGGCTCCTTCTCTGCGCGGGTCTATATCGGCAGCAGTGGTGCCTCCTCCGTCTACGGCGATTCACCATCCTTTGTCAGTTCTCCGGATGGAATTGTATCAGACGAAGGGCCAAGCACGCCTCGCGATCGTCGAATGCCGTCACCCCCGCTGCTCGCCCGCCCAGCCCTTCAACGGCGCAGCTTTTCAAACATCAACCACCGCACCTCCACGTCCTCCGCCTCTGTCCCCCGACGTGTCTCTACCGGCCCCCCGTCCTCACACGCACACTCGTGGTCCCTCTTTGGCCAGCTCATGGAGAACGAAGGCCAGATCCCGACCCCAATTGCAGACCCCGGACGGCGCTCGCTGCTGTCCTCGCCCGTCCATTCACCCATCGAGTTACCGAGCGACACCGACGTCCCCATCGCTCGACCGCAGTTCACCGATGCCCCGCAACCAGCGGACTCGGCGTCCGAGCAGGCGTCAGACGAGTCCACCTCGGAATCAGCCACTACGGAGGCACCTGTCTCTCGCACGACTCTTGCACGTTGGGTCCCGTCACGGATGCCTGCGATACCTCTTTTGTGGAAGAACATGCTCAAGTGCTCCGTAGCCTACTTTATTGGATCTCTCTTCACGTTTCACCCGCTCCTGTCCCGCATCTTTGGCGACTTGTCTGGCGGAGGCGGCCCATACCCTTCTGCGCACCTCATTTCGACTGTGTAATTCAGTTTCGATCTATGACTCTTCCAACTGCTGATGTCCCTCTAGCATCGTGTACTTTAACCCTGCAAAGACTATCGGCGGAATGTTTGAAGCAGATTCGTATTGCATGGTATCTTGGCTGTATGCTGCTCTGATGAGCCTTAGTGGCCTTGCTGTCTTTTGGTGGTTCGAAGTGAGGCCAGGATTCGAAACATTGGCCGGCTGTGTACTGGTGATATGGATGGGCATATCGATATGGGGGCTATCCTGGATGAAAGTATGGATGGCGAAGCCGACGTTTAACTCGGGCAGGTTTTCCCTTTTTCGGAATTCAGCAAGAACTAACTGACTCTTTCGACAGCCTGTTCCATGTCGGCAACCGTCTTGTTTGTCGTGTAGGTTTGATTCGGCCCATCTTCCTTGCACTTTGTGGCTGATCATCAAGCCAGGGTGGTAAGGGAGGGTAACTGGGAAACTCTGATGACCGTATCGTCCATCATGCTCGTGGGCATCGCTGTATCAAACTTGGTCTGTTTTCTGCTGTGGCCGCAGAGCGCGACATACAATCTTCAAGTCAACATGACCAAGACACTAGACTCTTATTCGACGCTGCTCGGCATGATCACGAACACGTTTTTACTCGAGGAACCCATCCGGAAGCCAAGTCATGAAAAGATGCAGCGGGCGGTGGAGAACCACCAGTCTTCGTTCACGAGCCTCAAGAAGAGCTTGGGCGAAGCACGCTCAGAGTGGATTGGGACCTTGGGCGAACAGGAAAGGGCTCTGTCTAAACAGGCGTATGGTGATGCGGTCGATAGTCTCACGCGTCTGGCTCAGCATCTCAATGGTCTTCGAAGCGGGACTCGACTGCAGTATGAGCTCTCCAAAGCGCAGAGAGACGGCAAGATCGTCCTCCGTCGTTCGGTCGAGGAGGTTCGGGACGGGCATCCGGCGCACGACCGAATCAAGGGAAAGACTCAGTACTCGATCGCGTCCCAGACGGAAGAACTCGAAGAGGCTTTGCTGCATGCGGCTGCAGAAATGTTTGGTGATCTGGTGGATGACATGGGTCCGCCATTGAAGGCGCTTTCAGTGAGGCTGTTCGCGTCCTGTGCTTCATTTTGGTCAGTTATATTAAGGCTTGAGAACAGAACGCGTGCACTTCTTGTCTGAAGCGATTACGAGAAGCGTTCGTGAATAGCCAAAACACCGAAGAATACAAGATGATGAAACCTCAAGATTTTCATAAAATTATTGATGAAATTGATCGGGCGTTATTCACGTTTGAAAGCACTTCGAACCATGCGGTCGTACGTCTGTATAGACGAAGTAACTTTGCATCACAGACCATGGAAAAGTCGACGCAGTCTTTGGAGGATAACCAACTGCTGGCGGACAGCGAGCACGAGCACATCTTTCTCGTTTACTTGTCAGTGGGCTGGGCTGTCCGTTGTCCGAGGTGGAAACTGATGGGCTGTGCAGTTTTATTTTTACTCTTCAGGAGTTCGCCGGGGAGCTGATGTCCCTCGCTGATGCTATGCGACGAATATATGCGGTGGAGTTAGCCAGGTTCTCGAGACAGAACTGGTTCAAACGCTATTTCATCAGTGGACCAAAGTCTTTCCTTTCTTACCTTCAAACGATCCGACGGCCCAGCCAGTCGAAAAAAACAGCGCGAGCCGGTTTGCGTCGCATCTGTAAGCACGTGATCGCAATCATTGGGAGATATTTGGAATTAATGGTTGGTAATTAGCGACGTATTTCAACGCCGACCACCGCCATCCCAAGGTGTCTTTTCCAAAGATACGGCCCCATGCACCAAATACGTTGCAGACTCCAGATCGTTCCAACCTGACCGTCGTCGAGCGATGTCTTCGATATCTGTGGGACCTTGGAGATTGGCTCAAAGATCACGATATCAATTATTCGCTCAAAGTCGGCATGACCACCGCCGTGTTGGCTGTCCCCGCGTTCTTTGATGTCACCCGCCCATTGTTTACGGAATATAGGGGCGAATGGGCACTGATGTCCGTGAGTTTTTTTCTTTCTTTTGCGGGGTTTAGGAGGCATCATGAAACTAACCAAATTACGTCGACAGTGCTTCGTGGTCATGTCCCCTACGATCGGAGCGGTAATCTTTTTCCCACCTGAGACCGAGATCTAAATGCTAACGCCGATTCAATATCTCTAGACCAACTTTCTCGCTGTTCACCGAGCCTTGGGGACGCTGTACGGTAAATCAAACTTGCTTGATGGCAGTGTTTGCTAACCTCAGCGGCGCAGGTTTGGTGCCTTCGTGGCGGCTGGTGTATATACCCTATTCCCGGAAAACGGCCTCGTATTGTCAATATTTGGATTCTTTTTCTCATTGCCGTGCTTTTACTATATCCTGGCCAAACCGGAATACGCGACGACCGGACGCTTCGTGCTGCTGACGTACAATCTGACGTGTTTATATGTGTAGGTTTATCTGCGAAGGACCGGCCTTTTTGCTGATCGTTGTCGACTCACGTCCTTTTGGACAGGTTTAACATTCGGGAGGATAACACACCGGTACTCGACATAGCCTACCACCGGTCGACTGCGGTCACCGTGGGTGTCATATGGGCATTGATCGCGTCACGTCTTTGGTGGCCATCGGAAGCTAGACGCGAATTGAGCAAAGCCCTCGGAGAGTACGTGATCCCGTCGTTTCAAAGAGTCTTTTTAAGCTTACGGGTGATTGGAATAGGTTTTGCCTAAACACTGGGTGGCTGTACACTCGCTTGGTCTCCTCCAATTCGGGCTTGGTCGACTACTTTGATGTGCCCAACGGATCGCAAACGGCTCCAGACGAGACGACGCCGCTGCTATCCAAATCGGCTAGTGCACAGCTCAGCGATTCTATACAGGAGTTCATGGCGATGTACGTGATCGGTGGCAAGAGTCCAAACAAGAAGCGTGGCTGATCTCGCTATTGTCTGCTTTCGTCCAGGGAACTCCATCTCCAAATCAAGCTTATCGAACTGCAGGGACTGCTGTCTCAGACACAGCACGAGCCGCGTTTGAAAGGGCCCTTTCCTATTCTGCTCTACCGTTCCATATTGACGAGCCTGCAAACGATACTGGATAAGCTCCACAGTATGCGTTGCGTGACCACGCGAGAGGAATGGTACGTCATTTTTTGCCGTGATGAGTATCGCCATGGGTTTCTCAACTTGGTGCTTCTCTGTTCTAATCTAGGTTCACGGTATGACCAAAGTTATGTGACGTGCCCACGTTAGATCTGATTGTCAAGTCTTGCTAGACCGTGAGAAGGGACTTTATCCTGCCCGTCAACAAGGAGCGGCGTGAGATGGTTGGCAACATCATTCTCTATTTTTCGACCTTGGCGTCGGCTTTCCGGTTGAAGGCTCCTTTGCCGCCCTATTTACCGCCAGCCGAAAAAGCCCGAGAACGTTTGGTAAGTCGGTGGGGCGGTGTCGTCGACCAAGCACTGATGATGCAATAGGTGGATGCTATCCGGAAACTGGACGTGGTCAAGAACCGGGACGTTCATGCGTCGCGGCAGCTCCTCTTCTTTGCGTACGCGCTTACGATGAAGGGCGTCACGCAGGAACTCGAATATTTGGGGCACACGCTCCAGGACGCGTTTGGCGTCATTGGGCAGAGCGCGGAAGAGTTTGATGCCCTATTCGAGGAGGGGGTCCGGAGGGATCGTGGGTCGAGTTTGTGGGTATGAGTGTGTGTGTCTGTATGTGGTTTGCTGTGCGTGACATGATCGGCATCATCATCATCATCATCGCACGCACGCACGCACGAGGAGGTCGGACGTTGGATTCAATGCATCGAATTCGAATCCGTGTCTAGTTTGGCGAGCCGTGGACGGATGGACTAGTGGCAGAGCTGCCGACAGGGAAGGCTTGGCGGCGCAGCGTTTGATAGTAGCAAACTGAATAGGGACGACCTCGTGTCGTTGTGTCTGCTCCTATCCGTCTCCGACGCATGGCGGTGAACTCTGTTTCGAGTCGTTAGCGAAGATGCTTGGGTGCCGTCGACGTTACGGATCAGGCGTCCTCCCGAGGCTAGACCGTCTTTGATGGCCGACTTTTTTTTTTTTTTTTTTGTGTGTCTGTCTTCTCAGTAGCCCGTCCGTGTTCACCGAGGAGGCCCTAGTGCCACCACCCATTCCACCGGACACGAGGTGAGCCGGACGGATCTCACTCCCACTGGCACATGGTCGGGACTCGAGCAGAACGGGATGCGTACATATGGAACGGGCTCGGTCCTGCACACGATGATCGATGATCGATATGTCCACAATGTTGTCCACGCACGTTTTCTCGTGTGTCCCGATTTTGTCGCCTTTCCTTTTCATCCAATGGGCGATGATGGAGTGCGCCAAGGTTTGTGACGAGGTTTCGTTTCGTTTTACGTTGGCGAGGGGGGTACCCTTACTAGGGAATTAGACGAGCGTAACTCGAACAAAGAACGAGACAACGTGGTGATCAACAACCGAAGGCAACGAAGTTGGGCACGACTTTTTTTTCCAGTGTTTCCTGGCTGCGCCTTTTCTGCGTTGCCTCACCCACTTTGGCGTGGTGGCCTTTGGATCATGACGATCGTCGACCGCCAAGTGTCCGTTTCCTTCCGCTTCCTCCCTGACCCTAGGGAAGGTTAATAAACAAACTCGTTTTTTTTTTCAGAGAAGCGTCGACAAACTCGAGAACTACGCCCGAAACTGGTTAGCGGAGCGAAACGGTGGAGCAAGAGTGGAAGGCCATGGCCAAGGGTGGGGGGCGCAAACCGTTCGTTTTCGTTCATGTATATAAACCCGGTCGGCGTTCTAAAGGCATAAATACAGGCTCAGGCTGCTGCGGTGGATCTCTCCGTCCTTCACAACGTTCCCAAGCAAGACGTCCGCCTCTCGTTGGCCTCGAGTCACCTCTTTAAATCAAGGATTCGTGCGGTTTGTGTTCCCTCGACCTCGTCCTTTCCATCACTTTTTGTTTTCTGACCCTCCTGCCGCTTGGAAAGAAGGCCGGATTCGTCGTGACCTCTTCCTCGTCACTGTCTCTTTTTTTTTTTTACTCCAGAGAGATTTTTTGTGCACAAAATGTCGACGCCGGACGTGCCAGCCAAGGATGAGTCCGCGCCCCCGCCCGCTATATCGGAGTCTCCCGCAGCGGTAGTAGAAGAATCCAAGCAGGCGACGGAAATCTCTGTCGAGATCACAGGTTCGGCTCTCCATGCGCGACGAAGTTTCCGGTCATGACCCGCCCTTTTCTTTTCCTTCTCCGACAGATATCAAAGCCAGCGGTCTCCCCGCCAAAATAGGCTTCTTCAGTGGGGTGTTCTACCTCAAAATCAAGGGCGGTAAAGTCCCGCAGAAGACCAAGACGGCAAAGTATACCAAGGGCGAAGAGTTCGTGGCGAGCTGGGGTGACAAGGTCAAGTTGTGCGTGTTTTCGAAAGCCAAACGTTCTTTGCGCTTTGTAGCTGACATTGGCACGTCGTCCGACAGATCGGGTCTCGAGTCGTCCAAGGTTGAGGTCGGAGTGTATGCGCGGAGGTTTTTCTTTAGCTACAAAATCATCAAGAAGACGGAGGGCAAGGAGAGCTTGGCTGACCTGCTCGAACGCTCCGAGACACGTATGTCTCGTTCCTTCTTTGAGATTCCAATTCCAATTCGTGCACTCTCTCTCTGCTGAGGGGAAAGGGGAAACGCAAGGGAGAATATTGACTATCAGATGTTTTTTTTGGTCATTTTGTAGCGGTCGAACTCGAGCTTTTAGAAGAAGGACAGGCGGCAGGCAAACTCATATTCAAGATTAACAAGAGCGACCCTCCCGCCGCCGCCACAGCAGGCGGCGCTGAAAGTAGTATCCTAGACGTAAATCTCGAAAGTCAACTTCCAACCATCGATTCTCCAGCGCCTACCCCAGAGAGCAAGCCAAACGAAGATCTATGACGAACGCAAACGTTGACCGTCGGCTGGCCCAAGACCCCGGAGTTACTGTAGTATATCATCTAGTGCACGCCCCTTCAGGCGTTTCTGTTGCATGTCTGTGATCGTTTCCATTGGCCTCTCCAAATTGGACCCTAGTCGTGTTTTCAGGATACCTCATGTTCATTGCGCAACGCTTCGCGCGATTACCATCGTAGGTCGACGCGCGCTCGAACGACATGTCTAACCATCATTTGTATGACGATCTGTTTCAACTCGATTGACTTTTTACTTTCAATTTACACCATTCTTTTTGTACATACCTTTCGATCTTCCCTCCTTCACAATGCTTCTGCTGCAAAAACGTGAGTGGAGAACGGAGACAAAGAAACGAGTTGTACAAGGTACATGATTGCGCGACGCTCTGCGTTACCCCCCAAGGACGCGGAAATTACAAAATGGCGAACGCCAGCCATTCGAGTCCTTCCAAGACGTCAAAGGAAAAAGGAGGACACCTGGGAAATGAATTTTCCGGTGAATTATTTTATTTTATTTTTTCAACAAAACTAATATAATCTAAAAATAACAAAATACAAAATAAAATATTTCCGAACATCCGAACAGTCCGGCAGTCCGAACATCCAACCTCACGTGCCAAATACACTCACATGACCCAAAGGGCGTTTAGACGGAGTCTGAACCTTGCCAAAGCAGCTGAATGCTGCCCGCTCACTGCTACCGCCCCCGCCCTTCACACGCCCTTTTCCCGCGCCCTGTACCTGTGCCACGCCACCACGCCACAAGGTCATGTTCCACTAGCACCGACCTCGACACCAACAAGGTCTTCAAGTCGCAGGTCTCCAGTGCACATGCGTTGGGCCACTCACGGCCCCCCCTCGACCATTGACTGCTACCCTATCCGTGCTGGCACTAGTGACGAGTTCATTGTTGTCCGGATTACCAACACCGCCGCTCTCATACAGGTTCTGCAGAGATGTGGCTAAAGGGGATACTGATACCGAGGCTGTCGCCATTCTCACTCAATATGTCTGGGATTCGCAACCCGAAAAACGCCTTACCTTCACTGCTTTGGTTAAGAACGTCTTGAAGGAGCTCGAGGGCTCTTTTGCCTTTGTCTTCAAGTCCGTCCACTTTCCTAACGAAATCCTCACCGCTTGTCGTGGGTCATCGTTGCTGATTGGTGTCAAGGCAGACAAGAAACTCAAGGTTGACTTCGTTGATGTTGAGTTTGCTGGTATGGATGCCGATACCAATTCTCGTAAGCTTTTTATGTCAATATTTTTAGTCATGGCCACTCATTCGCTGTAAAGTTGAACCCCCTATGTCTCCCATATCTTGTCTGGCACCGCCCACTTCGTTGACCCAAGATTTCTCGCAGACATTCTGGCAACTTCATTTCCGAGGGCGGTACTCAACAGCCTTTCGAATTCTTCATCGTTTCCAATGCTGCTGCCATTATCAAGCATACGAAGCACGTCCTCTATCTTGAGGACAACAATATTGCGCACATTGCCAACAGTCGACTCCATATTCATCGCCTCCGCCGTGGTGAAGGTCAAGCTGATACCACTGCAACTCATAGCATCAAGACTCTGGAAATTGGAATCACCGCCATCATGAAGGGCAAGTTCGACCACTTCACGCAAAAAGAGATTTATGAGTAGTCCGAGTCTGTCGTCAACACGATGCATGGACGCATCAGCTTTGATGAGTACATACAAGGTCACTCTCGGTGGTCTTCGCTCATACCTTCAAATCATTCGTCACGGCCGCTGCATCGTGTTCTGCACTTTGCGGTACAAGTTATCACTCCGCTTTGGCAACATGACCTATCTTTGAGGAATTGATGGAAATTCCTGTCAGTGTCGAACTTGCCTCTGATTTCTTCGATCGCAAGACGATCTTCCATGATGATGTCCGTATCTTTGTCAACCAAAATGGGGAAATGGTCGATACTATGCTTGCTCCTGTGTATCATCCCTGGTACTAACTCATTCCTTGTATTGCCCAATAATATCTCCTGGTCTACAGCAGTGCCAGATGTGATCTTGCATCTGGGCAGTCCGGGGCAATCACTGCAGAGCAGCCTTGCAGGAACAATGTCGGGTTCAGCCTCTGTTTGTATCAGGAATGCCAGTGTCTTGAGTCAAGTAATGAGCACACCAGCATACGCCGGCGTCTGGCGGCGTCCGACAGTGTTCGACATGAGTATGCCAGCATACACCGGCATCTGGCAGCGTCCGACAGTGTTCAACATGAGTGCACCAGCATACACCGGCGTCCGGCGGTGTCCGACAGTGTTCAACATGAGTGCGCCAGCATCCACCAGTGTCTGGCGGCAGTAGACAGCGTCTGGCAGCGTTCGAGCTACTAACAGGCATGCCAGCATCCACCGGTGTCCAGAGCGTTCAGCGACGACACATGGCATGATCCCATAGTCTAGCTACTACATATGTACATAATGAGTGATGGGAATACACAACTGCAACACAAATACTACTCTGACTAAACAACCTTTGATTGCGCTGCCCGCTACGTAGTTTGCGCTTTGTTGCCTTGAGCTCCACATCCTTGGTGGACAGAAGTGGAAACAAAGCACACGTACTCACCTACAGACACTCCAGACGATCCTGAAGGCGAAGCACATGTGTTGAGAGCATCAAGGAGCGGCAAGGACATTGGAAACAAGTTGATGCCACTGCAGAACATGC
>JBBPML010000116.1:0-69732 GCA_038090275.1 Austroboletus novae-zelandiae | reverse complement strand
TGCAAGATACCTGAGAGACCCCCTGGACTTCTATTGGACTTTGTGTCGCCATTGAGGACACACTGAGCAAAAGGACTTGTACCACATACAGCGTCCTACGTTGCGTCAATAACCAAAAGCGTAACACCTGAAGTAGCATGGTTGACATTTGCATTCAATGCCAGCTCAATTCTTTTATTGAGGATGAGAATGAGCAATCTGGGCGGAAAGTTGTGATCACGGATGGTGTGGGCTGCGCATCGCTCGAAATCCGTGACGGACACATAGTGGCTCTTCAAGATGCAGCTCTGGATCTTCTGTAAGTCATCCTCATGCTTTTCTAATTGACATGCTCTCAGAGCGAGCAGTGCGGTGGTGTTGAGTGAGTGGGTAATATCAGGGAGGAGAAAGGTGGCTTCGGTGATGTCAAAGGGGAGGAGTGGTTCAGTACTGTGTACCATGTAGAAGGGGGAGTGCCCCATTGCTTTGCACATAGTTACTCGGTCTGCCCAGAATACATGTGCAATCCGATTCGGCCATTGTGTGATATTGCCATCATAGGCTTTGATGAGCAAGTCGCAGATTGTACAGTGTGAGTGTTCGATGATTCCATTGGTGTGTGAATTGTATGGTGAGATACGAATGTGGTGGATATTGTACTTTGCGGCAAGCCAGTTGAGCACAGCAACAAACAGTGTTCTGTTGTCCATGATGATTTCAGTGATTACTTCCCAACAACAGAGAATTTCTTCAAAAATGAAAGCACTGATGGTGCACCTGGTCTCGTTCTTGAGTTTCCACCACTCTGGCCATCCTATAAGTGAGCAATGAGCTTGAATGACATACAAATAACCATGCGACAATGGCATATGCATCAAGTCAATGTACACTTTGTGAAAGAGAGAGGCAGGAATAGCGATGGTTAGTGGAATAACGACTTTCTGGGCCGATTGAAGTTGACACTGATGGCATGTCTGGACATACCAAGCAACATTATTGTTGAGGGTGGGCCACCAGCAGTGGTTGGTGATGTTTCGGCAAGTGGCATATGTGCCCTTGTGTCCGAGTGTGTCATGCATTTCATGTAGAATGTGAAGTCAGTCTGCATGGAATATAACTAGCTGGTGTTGTCCATAAGTGTCCACCAATGACAAAGAATTGTCGAGTGTGTTTTATGAAACAGATGTGCTGCAAGTTGGGGATGTGGGGGGGGGATGGAGAATGACTCTAAGAAGATTTTGATGTATCTGAGCTCCTTGTCTCGTCATTGTCCTTCGGCATTCATTGGCAGCTTAGGGTCTTCGTTGTCAGCATTTGCAGTTGTCGAGAGGACAAGATATGGTCCTCCTTCTTCCTCTCCTTTTTGAAATGCAAACTGGTCGGACTTGAAACTGTGAGCCATTCAGGCTCCATGCTCCAAAACCTCGTCTAACCACTTTTCTACCTGTTCCATAGATTCTTCATCATCCGCCAAGTCTTCTTTGACTTTCCTGCGATGTGAAAGTCCGTCCAGTTCCTTGTGGTGCATAGCTACAACATGTTTGAGGACGAAATCAAAGGTGAGAATTCCTGTGATCCAGCAGTTCATGGCAGCATTTGGCTGTGCGTCAGGATTATTTAGCATGCCTGAAATGTACTTAGCATCGACTTCAACAGTAAGATCCTTGAGTCTGATGATTCAGACTTTGACTGATTTGAGCATGTGAAAAAGTCCATATAATTCGATCTTGGCCTGTGAGTAGCAAGATTCCCAATTGTTCCATGTGATTGAACTGAAACAGGATGGACAGCGATGTCTCTGAGTGTCATCCTGAGACAAAATGTAGCCAACTGCAATATTTGATGAGTTGACAGCAAGAGTAACTGGTCGGTGGAAGGGGTAATCAATGGGACAAATTGCCAGACTATCTGCTACTGCAGCTTTGAGCATATCCATGGCTGACTGGGCTTCTGGGGACCATTCAAAGGGAATGGCATCGCAGGTGAGCTGGACTAAGGGGCGGGAAGTGAAAGTGTAAATTTTAACCCAAATGCAGATAGTGCCTGTCATGCCAAGGAAGCCATGAACTTCTGTGTGAGTTTGGCAGGGACTAGGCCAATTCTAAATCTTGGCAACTTTCAAGTTGTTGGGGATTTGTCCTTCGTAGGTACATATTTGGCCAACAATGAGAACTTGCAGCTGACATAAAAATAATTTTGCTGCTGAGACAGTAGCTTCGGCATGTGCAAGACAGTGTAGAACTTGATTTACATCACAACAGTGCTTCCAAATGAAATGACAAATGCTGGAATTTTCAGGATGAGTTTCAAATGTGCCATCAGGTAATTCATAGCATGTGCGGGTGCTGAGAACATTTATGTCATCCTAAAAATTTGGCATGACATCAATCTCATCCTGTAAAATAAATACAACATCATTTTGAAATATTGCAGAGGAATCTGTCCATCCCATTGGAGTGAAGTGAGCCGAAATGTGCCCATGGGGGTCTGGAACGTCATGAGGTCACAGGACTGCTCACCAAGTGCTTGGTAATCAAATCCAACAAATAAATCCATTATTGTGTAAATTGCATGGCCAGCAGACTGTTCTGTGAAATGCTTGATGTATGGTAGTGTGGCTGCATCCTTAACTGTGATGGCATTAAGGGGCTGCAGATCATGGACGATTCAGATTGATCCATTTTTCTTGGCAACACAAAACCAGCACGATTGATAAGAACTGTTGGATGCTTCATAAACTTCTGATGTGATCTTGGCATGAATTAGCTTAATTACTTCATCACAAATTCCAGGTGGGATTGGAGGCTGGCGATGGACCCATGGAGTGTGAGTGACAGTTGAAATGATGACAGGAGGGAAATAATCATCATGGAATTGGCCTTTCTCTGTTTCGTCCCATATAAGACCTAGCTCATTGTTCAGGTGGGTGTTACGCTCAGGCATAGACCCGAGTGACGAGGGGCGAGGGGACGTTAACGTCGCTATTCAGCTGACGTGGCAAGGGTTTGATAGACGGGCAATCCACTATCCTCAGCCTCAACAGTATGTCATGAGCTGTTGACCTGGTCAACGTATGTTGTGACGCAGGGACGAAGGAGTCGCTAGATGATGCGATGACGAAGGAACAAGGGGAGTGCCTACTCAACAGTAAGGCGAGGACTGGGGGACCCGAGAGGAATCGATGATTAAGGTAGATTTGGGTAGGTCTAACTTAGGGAATACATCGAGGGTATCGAGGGGTTTATATACGTGAGTCAAGAGAGAATAAAGCGGAGCGTAAAAGGGATGACTCGACTATAGAATGCGATGGAATTGCGAAGAAGGGAAGTGAGTCAGAGATAGCGGTATCAGTACAACTGCGGATACTGCGGATGAGTCACGCTAAATAGGTAAGCGAAGATAAGAGAAAAAGGGAAATAGTAAAGTGGCTCAGGCGGGACTCGAACAGCGAGAGCAATGTCTGTAGGGAAATTAGGGTAAGAGTGAAGAGAAAAGAGTAGGGGTATACACGGATTGTAACATTACCCCCCCGGTTAAGGGTCAAGTCCATGACGAAGACTAGAAGTCACCGTAACCAGAACCGGCGTCATTGAAGTCTGCCTCCATCAAGACGAAAGGGTCCATATCGGGAGAGGGGGAGCGGGCAGGTCGTCTAGTGACGGGCGATCGTCGAGCATGAGTGAATGGGAGATGATGTGGGGCCCTGTGATAGGATTCTTGAGAAGAGGAGCCCGACGAGGACGAGGGAGGGAGGACGGGGGAGTGACAAGGCCACGAGGGGCATGAGAATCGTTGATGGCCCAGGGCATACTCTCTACATTTGTTGCACTGGTAGCGAGGGCAATTGATACAGATATGCCCGACGGTATGACAGTGGAAGCATTGGAGAGCGGCGTGGGGGCGAGGAGAGGGGGCTCGTGGGGGGTCAAAGCGGGAGAGGATGTGTAGTTCCGTCTCGTTGAGGGGGGAGGATGATGCGGAGATGGGGGGGGACTCTGGTGCGGTGGCGAAAGTGGACGGGGAGGGGTAACGGAGGTGGGAATCAACTTCTGCGATGAAGGCCAACATGTCGCATTGATACATCGTCTGGATGATGTGAGTTTCCAGAGTGTGAAGGACATGAGAGAGGTGGGAGCGGTAGGTGGCAGTCTCGGCAGAGGCGGTGGGGGCGGAGGTGGTGAGGAGGATTCACGACATGGTGAGGAAGGTTTTATATAGATGGGTAAAGGTGGAGTTCGGCTCCATGGTGTCTAGAAGGGCGCGGGAGAGAGGGAGGTGGCGTAGCTGGTAGGCCATAGCATCAACCAAGTCTTGGTTGAGGGGGAAGGGGTGAGTGAGGAAGGACAGGGGGGGATGGTTGACCGGAGCGCGTTGATCCGAAAGTCGGTTGATGAGAGGAACGGGGGAAGCGGGGGAAGACCAGGTGTACCAGGCCCAGACGTCGTCAGAGGGGACAGAGGGGGGGATGGGAGGTTCATAGTTGGGGTCCAGTTGGTCCTGGGCGTTGGCGGTGGACGACCAGCCGGTTTTGACGATATCCAAAGAGTTGTCGTTGGTGGAGGTGGTGGGGATGGACATGATGGATGCAATGGAGAGGGTCTGAGGGGGAGAGAGGCCGTGGCATTGTTTATATCCATTCAGGATATCTGCGGAGTTCCGTAGGTTCCATTCGGGTTCCCAGGAGTCTTCTTCTGCGGAGTACCCTTTCCATCGGATCAGGTATTGTCAGGCCATCGGGGACCCGCGGTGTTTGATGATCTTTTCGATCTCATACTCTTCTTGGCCATCGATTAGATCAGGTGGGGGTGCCAGGAAGTTGGGGCTGTGTACGCGGTTTTCGCGATAGGGCGATAAGAGGGAGGCATGGAAGACAGGGTGTATCTTCCAGGTACGGGGGAGGCGAAGTTTGTACGTCAGGGGGGAGAGGACGTCGGTGATAGTAAAGGGGCCTTCGTGTTTTGATGCGAATTTGGGGTTGACAACGAGGCATTTGAGGTTCCTGGCCTCGAGCCAGACTTGGTCGCCCTTGGTGAAGGGGGTGAAGGATTTCTTGGATTGGGCGGCCATGGTTTGTCTCGTGAGCTCGTGGGCAGCGAGAGCTTCATTGCGGGCAGCGGTGAGGGAGCAGAGACGTTTTTCGAGGGCGGGAATCTTTGACTGAGCAAAGATTTCGGGGAGTGCTTGTGGTTCATACCCCATCATGAGGTAGAACGGGGATTGTCCAGTGACAGAGTGGGGGCGGTGATTGTGGGCAAATTTGGCATGTGGGATTAGGTCAGCCCAGGAGGATGGGTTGCTCCCGCAGAAGATGCGGAGATACGTTTCGATCTCCTGATTGACCCGTTCGGTTTCACCGTCCGTTTGGGGATGGTAGGCGGTGGAGAGGGTGAGGGAGTATCCGAGGAGTCGAGAGAGCTCCTTGGCGAAGGCGAAGGCGAACTGTGGTTCGTGATCAGAGATGATTTTGTCATAGAGGCCGAAGCGGTGGAATACGGTGAGGAAAAAGAGGGAGGCTACTCCTTCTGCAGTGATGGTTTTCCTGGTGGGACAGAGAATCACCCCCTTCGTAAGCCCATGGTCTACTATGACCAGTAAAGTATCACAACTGTCGGAGAGGGGGAGGTCGGTAATGAGATCACAGGAGATCTGTTGAAAGGGGTGAGTGCAAGTGGATTTGATGGGAAGAAGGGGGGGGAGGTGGGGTGGGTGTTTGCCTTGTTTTGTTGGCAAACAGCGCAGCCTTCGACGTATTTGCGGACGTATTGGGCAAGGCCGGGCCAGTAGAACTCGGAGGAGACGAGTTGGCGAGTCTTAAGGTAGCCGGGGTGACTGGCCATTTCGTGATCATGGCAGTGCTGGAGGACAGCCCGACGGAGAGATTCGTCGGCGGGGATGTAAGTACATCCCTGGAAGGTGAGGACGCCTTTGTCGTAGCGCCAATCGGCGATACATTTGTGGAGGTGGAGGGGGGGAGCGTGGTCGAAAGAACTGTCGGGACCAGGAAGTATTTGAAGGAAGTCCTGGACGACAGAGTCTCGCTTGGAAGCGTCGGAGATACGCTCGGAGAAGACGGTGTCAATGAGATTGATGAAGAGGGATTGGGGAAGGAGGGTAACTCCGGAGTTGTTGTCTTCGTCAGAGACGAGGTCAGGGCGGTGGGAGAGGGCGTCGGGGCCGGCAAGGGATTTGCCAGGGACATGGGAGAGTTTGAGATCGTAATCCGCGAGGTTGAGGAGCCAACGCGCTTGTTGGCGGTTGAGGTTCTGGGCGGAGCGGAAGTACGTGAGGTTCTTGTGGTCTGTGAAGACCTGGACGGGGTAGGGGGAGCCATGGAGGTATTGTCTCCAGGATTGGAGGGCGCGGATGATTGCGAGAAGTTCGCAATCGTAGATGTTGTAGTTTCTCTCTGCCGGGCTGAAGGACTGAGAGATATAGGAGCAGGGGTGCCAATCACCGTTGGTATTGGTTTGGAGGAGGATGCCGCCGGATGCATATTTGGAGGCATTGGTGGCAATGGCAAAGGGAGCGGAGGTGTCGGGGAGTTGAAGGATGGGTTCCTTCAGGAAGAGGTGTTTCAGCCGGGTGAAGGCTGCGGTGCAAAGGGGGGACCATTCCCAAGGGGTATCCTTTTTGGTTAGGTCGATCAGAGGGCGGGCGATGGAGGAGTAGTCCGGAATGAACCGGCAGTAGAAGTTGGCGAAGCCTAGGAATGATCGAACGTCCTTGAGCTTTTCAGGGGTGGGCCAGGATGCAATCCCGTCGAGCTTGACAGGGTCCATGGCGAGTTGACCGGGTTTCATGATCATTCCAAGGTAGTCGACTTCGGTCACCCCAAAGCGACACTTCTCAAGTTTGAGGTGCAAGTCGAGTTCTTGCATATGTTGGAGAACGCGTCGGGTACGTTTGACATGGAGTTCTTCGGTGGGGGAGTAGATGAGGAGGTCGTCCATGTAGACGATGAGCCATCCTTCAGCGATCATGTCTCGGAATGAGTCGTTCATGAATCGTTGAAAGGTTGCGGGGAAGTTGGTTAGTCCGAAGAACATAACCGTGGGTTCGAAGAGGCCTTTGTGAGTAACAAAGGCGGCCTTCCATTGATGTCCGTCTTTGATGTGGACGTTGTTGTAGCCCCATCAGATGTCGAACTTGGTGAAGAGTTTGGCGTCTTTAAGTTTATCGATGAGGTCAGGGATGAGGGGGAGGGGGTAGGCATCCCAGACGGTGTGTTCGTTCAGGTACCGATAGTCTTGGCAGGGGCGGAGGCCGCCATCCTTCTTTTTGACGAAGAAGAACGGAGAGGCTTGGGGAGACTTGGAAGGGCGGATCTTTCCAGCCGCGAGATTCTCTTCGATGAACGCTTTGGTGGCTTGCTGTTCGTCGGGGGACAAGGGGTATACTTTCCCAATCTTGGGAGTGAAGGAAGAATCGAGATTGATCTCGTGATCGTAGGGGTGAGAGGGGGGAACGTGTTCGGTGGCCTCTTTGGAGAAGACTGAGGCGTAGTTGAAGTACTCGGAGGGTAAAACCTGCTTCGGTTTTGTTTTCTCAGCATTGGCGGCGAGTTCCGTGGAGGTGTTGACCTTGCCGATGAGGTTGGCAGGTCCAGAGATGATGAAGCGAGAGTCCCTGCGAAAGACTCTGTTCACGGTGGTGTAGGGGATGGGGACGGTACTGAATTCCTTGATGGATTCATCTTTAAGGAAACTGGGGAGGTGGCAGTGATCGGGGGCGACATTGATATGTCGGATTTCGGGGGAGTCGTTAAGGAGGAGGGAGCGGAAGTAAGAGTTGTGCTGTTTGGAGTCGGCCGAGTGGAGAGAATGAAGGAGTTTCGACTGGTTGGTGGATTCGGCAATGGAGATAGTTTGATTAGACCAATCGATGGAGGGGTTGGTGGCTTTAAGCCAGGGGAGTCCGAGGATGACATTAGTCGTCCCACAGTTCATGACATAGAAGATTATTTTGTGTGCGAGTCCTTTGATGTGGATGAAGAGTTCCGTGGAGAATTTGACTCCTCCTTGGACTGTGGGGTCCTGGGTGACGCTGCGGACGTTGAGGGGGCGGGGGAGGTGGGTGGTGGGGAGTTTGTGCTTTCGCACGAAGTCCCAATCGATGCAGGAGATGTCAGCTCCGGAGTCGATCAGGGCAGTGGTGTCGACGACTTTGAACGTATGTGACAGAACAATGATTTGAATGGGGAGTTTCATTGTTCCAGGTAGAGTAGATACTTTTACATGTGTATGTTTAGGGGGGGAGGAGGGGAACCTTGCGTCGAACAAGGTCCTCCATCTAAAAACCCAGAAGGGCAGTGATTTTGTTTAATTCGAGCACCAATTCGTCTTCTTCTTTGACTTCTTCGATGCGGGAGGTGCGAGGGGTGGGAGGGGAGGTGTAGGTGGGGCAGGCCTTGGAATTGTGACCCTTCTTTCGGCAGTGCAAGCAGCGGCCTTCTTTGAAGCAGCGTTGTTGCTCTTCGTCGGTGAGTTTGGGGGGGCGAGGGGTGGTGACCGCGTCAACGTCCATGGCGTTTGGGTCTTTGGGGCGAGGGGTGGGGTTCGAGTAAGACCGGTACTCGGTCTTCGGGTTTTTGCCAGAGATGGCCTGGGCGCGTTCCCATTGGGTTTGGAAATGTACGGCTTTATTGTACCAAGAGTCGATGGTGGTGGGGGGAGTGTCCATAGCGAAGATTCGCTTCATGAGGGGGGTGGGGATGCCATTGGTGAAGAAATTGATGAGGATGTTCTCATCCTTGATGCCAGAGTTGGCGACGTGGTTGCGGAAGTCCACAATGTAGATGTTGAGGGTGGTGGTGAGGGGTTAACCTTTTGAGGCCGTGCAGTGGTGGGTGGACAGCCAGTGGATGGCGTTGTCCGAGACGTTGTGTCATTCAAAGGAGACCTTGAACGCTTTGGTGAACTTGTCGAGAGTTCTGAAGGTGGCGGCGTCGATAGCCTTTCGCCAATAGGTGTCGGCCCAGGTGAGTGCTGACCCTTTCTTCATGAAGGAGAGGGTGTAGGCGACCTTCTTCTGGTCGGTGTTGTAGACCTCCCCGTTGACAATGAGGTAGGCCATGACAGAGTAGTACCATGGCATGGCACGTTCATAAGATCCATCGAAGTCTTTGGGGACTCCGAGGCGAAGTTCGGTGGGTTTCACCAGCGATGGGGTGGGGGTATTGTGAGACATGGGTGGGGGTGGCGAAGGGGTTCGATCTACTGATCGGTGTGGGCGATGGGGGTGTGGGGGCTCATGGGATCACCAACGAGGACGAGAGGGCATGGGCAAGGGTAAGATCTTTGTGATCTTCTGGGGATACGACAATGTCGTCGTCAGTGGGTACCTCTTCTTGCGAGGCTGAGGAGTGTTCCGAGGGGGATGGAGAGGGTTCGTGATAGCGACGAGGGCCTAGAGAGGGTCTAGGATTCGAGGGGCGATAGGGATGAATGGTGGGCTAAGGCGAGGCTTGCCCAGTGAAGAGCAAGTTAGACCTTTTGTTACGCTCAGGCATAGACCCGAGTGACGAGGGGCGAGGGGATGTTAACGTCACTATTCAGCTGATGTGGCAAGGGTTTGATAGACGGGCAATCCGCTATCCTCAGCCTCAACGGTATGTCGTGAGCTGTTGACCTGGTCAATGTATGTTGTGACGCAGGGACGAAGGAGTCGCTAGATGATGTGACGACGAAGGAACAAGGGGAGTGCCTACTCAACAGTAAGGCGAGGACTGGGGGACCCGAGAGGAATCGATGATTAAGGTAGATTTGGGTAGGTCTAACTTAGGGAATACATCGAGGGTATCGAGGGGTTTATATATGTGAGTCAAGAGAGAATAAAGCGGAGCGTAAAAGGGATGACTCGACTATAGAATGCGATGGAATTGCGAAGAAGGGAAGTGAGTCAGAGATAGCGGTATCAGTACAACTGCGGATACTGCGGATGAGTCACGCTAAATAGGTAAGCGAAGATAAGAGAAAAAGGGGAATAGTAAAGTGGCTCAGGCGGAACTCGAACAGCGAGAGCAATGTCTGTAGGGAAATTAGGGTAAGAGTGAAGAGAAAAGAGTAGGGGTATACACGGATTGTAACAGGACTGACAGCAAGGATGTCAGTGATGGATAAATTAGGCAATGGTGTGCTCAGGATGGTCTGGTAGAACTATTTGGCAGCATCCAGCATGGCTGCTTTTGATTCGTATGAGTATGCAGGTGGGGCAGGTTTTGGCCTAGATAGCTCAGGCAGGGATGGGGGCAGAGTCGAGCTTTTAGGAACAATGGGTGGGGAATTCGCTACCTTTGCCTTCAATCGTGTGATTGCATGTACTTTCAATTCAGCAGTATTATCATTGACAGTTTTGACATATGCAGCTTATGATTGGTGTGCATTGCATGACATAGATATCTTTATTGGCCTGAACATACACATTTATTGAGTATATAGTGTGTGACGCATCCTGGCAGAGCTCTGAGATGGCAGGTGCCAGGGCTGTCACCTTAGCATAGTGCTCGTCGATTGTATCCTTCATGAGACCAGTATTGGGGTGGCAATGGATCCATGAACCATTGGGAAATGTCAGGTAATTATTCATGCGGACAATCCACCCTTGTCTAAGATAGTCATGAATGTAGATGCAGTCCTGGACAATGTGTGCCACACCGCACATGTAACATGTGAGTCCTGTGGGGCTGGGGTAGGTCCAATTTTGGGGAAATAGAGGCACTGGTACTGCTGCAGTGGTGGCAGTCATGGCAGCAGGTGTGTTTTAGGATGCATGTACTGGGGCAGGCCAGACATGGATAGCGGTCAGCGTGAGAACTGTGAGCTGTGTGTAATAGGATGCATATGATGGATCTGTGATGTTGAGTGAGTGGAGTTGGCATGTGAGTGGTCAACGTCATCAGCAGAGGGGCAGACAGCTTTGAAATCACTAAAAGACACCTTCTTGATAATGATGTCACACGCGACTGTCTTGCAGTGAGGTTGGTCATCATCTTCTTCGTCCTCCGAATATACTTGCTTTTGCATGTATTCCTTTTGTGGTGTGGGTGTTCTTCTTTGTTGTCTGAATTCTCTGAGTCTGATTCTGCTGGATCAGGGCTACTCTGTCAGTGGTGGCGACATTTTTCTCTCAAGGAGTCCAATTGGGCTGAGACATGATCTGTGTCATGGTCTGATGCCTCCTTCCGAAGGGCAACTTTGGCCACACTGAGAACCTCATCGCACTCAGGGGGATCATTGTATGAGTATGTTGTGGGGTTCTGCAATTCGAGGCATCGGTCAACAATGCAGCAGACAGAATAAGGAAGCCCCTTCCAGAAATACTTGTTGTGCTCCCAAGCAGATATCTTTTTCTTCGTAACAAGCCATTCAGCAATGTACAAGAACCATTGATAGTACTCCATGACATCCCTGTAGGTAGTGATGTCATCATTGGAGGGGTGGGTCACAATGCACTTGAGATCACATATCATGTAGCATACCCCTTCCTCTGTGTTGGGGTACTTGGCGATGATCTCCTTGCAGAGTGCTGGATAGTTGCTCTTTGTAAAGCCTGGTAGCGTCATCCAAAACTGTTTCATTGTGCGATCTGCATACTGCATGATGAATTTGCACTTTTTGGCATCCATGAGTTCAGCAGCCTTGGGGAGTTCTTCGAAGTAGTCTAGAAACTCCAGCAGTTCTGTTGTTTCACCATCAAATGCTGGTGCTTGATTCAATAATGGTGCAGGCATGGGGATACTGCTGGGTATGATTGGCAATTGTTGATTTGGAAGGGAAGGGGGATTTATTGGGAATGCAGGGTATCCCAATGGTGCAGGGGCAAGAGGGAATAGGGCTTAGGTGGGAGACTCACCAAGCAGTAGAGCAATTTGCTAACAGAGAGAGAGTAGAGCAAAGGAAGAGAGATATTCCTGAGCTCAAAGATAGGAGACAAGAGTAAGTGTCTTGTTACTCTCCTGGGTCTATTCCCAGGGTTTATATAGCTACACAAGTGTTTGTACATGCTGTGGAGCTCTCTATGTATGGATATCTCATGGAAACATCAAGAAACCCATGGAATAAGTGATGTGGAGTGAGAAATGCTTAGAAAGCTGAAATGCGGCCAAAACGCGATTTAGTGGACACATAAACTCACGCCTCTTGTGGCCCAGTGCACATAAGACCAAACAAATGAGCCAAACTACCATAAGAAGGTGAAACTTCTGTAATAGGTCACTATGGCATAATTTGTGAGTAATAAGGGAAGTGGACTCAATACAAAGGGCTAGACTGTGTGTAACACATGTCAAGGATCCTTGTAGACACATGGTTACAGATATAAATGAATACCATGGTCTTACCACATCTTACTACAAGTGTAATAGATTTTGTGTCATATCAAAGCCTAATAAGTTAGGACTTCAATTTCAACAGGATTTGCAGCGGGCGGAATGGTTACAACGGCAGGAGAGGGTCAGGGCAGGAGGCAGTGCTCAACCATCTGTTGTTGTATCTGCTGGCGCAAAATGATTTGCATCATCAGCATTGTTCTGGGTGAGGTAATCGTTGAATGCGAGCAATTCCCAATGAGCAGCAACTCTGGTGCATGATCCGATTGCAAAATTTGATGGTGAAAGGTGCAGGCAGGATTCCCTAGGTGGGATGGCAGCATTGTGGTGGTATGGATGAGACGTGGTGGGCGGCAGGGAAATGATGATGACGACAGGTGGAAGAGGAGAGGATCTTTAATCCAACCCCCTCACGGTGGGCTCCAAATGTAATGCACAGTCCAGCATCATGCTTGGATCATGACTGGGGGTGTGAGTTCAAAGGGGACAGATTAGAGAGAGTGGGGATGAGGTTGGCAAGGATGACACAGTGGCATGTTGTGTCAATCAAGTGGACAATGGAATGGAAGAGAGGAAACAAGGAATCTATTCAATGCTATTGATGTCAACCAATCGGCCTTAAGTACAGCACAGTAGGGCTATGTAGTATCTAGATGAATGAGGAAAACATAGGAAGTTGGAACGTACCATCACCAATAGTGTACAAAGAATGATGAGGAGCATATGACAGGGGAGCAGAACATAGAGGGAATAAAATGAAAATGAAACATATCGTAAAAGTTCGGGTCGGCGTTGTAAGTGGCCGGTTGGTCACGTGTCTGCACGCAGCCGCGGTGCGATCCTTACACTACACTGAAAAGACTAGCGTGGTTTAGAATCTCGTTACATGGCGCGAAACATGCCCCATCTGGACACAATCAAAGGCTTTCCTGTGGAACGCAATGCACATGAACTGACTTGATTCATTTCAGGCAGTTTTGCAGATAGTTGAGCCGCATCTATACAAATGAGGGAATGAGGCCATTTTTTTTATTCAGCTTCTGTTTCCTGACGTGGGGTCGTTGCGCTTTATGGTGAAGACGTAGTGGCTCTCTCTGGCAGCATAAAAAGTTGACCAGTTTCACCCCAAATGCCAAGTGCACTACGCATACCTCTTCTATGGTGCCGTTCACTTAGAGGCCGCTTTTTTTGTGCAGTGGCCAAATTGGCGGTTGATAACGACGTAACCCTAACCCTAATGTTCATCACCCAAAAATTCAACTGGTGTTCATCGCCCGTGTCAGTACTGAGTGACAAGGGTAGACTTTGAAGGATTTGTAATACGTATATATGGTTGGGTGTTGGGCGATGCACATTTCGTAAAACTGCAGAATGGCAAGAAAACATCGTCAGCATGTGAACTCAACTTTATTGAGTATTTTTGGGGAAAGGCAAAAAAGTATCTGCGGGATAACTGTGATTGCACATTCGAAACACTGAAAGTTAATTTGCCCAAAGCTCTGGCCTCAGTGCAGCCCACAACAATCCGGCTCTGGGAGCATCGAATGTACTGTTGGATGGAAGCATACCGGTCAGGGCTCGAGACAAAAGGTGCTCAATTGCAGGTTATGACATTTAGTTCCATAAAATACAGGTCTCATCGGCGAGTCCCAGAGACAGTAGCACAGCTTTTTGATCACATGTAGCACCCTACATAGACAGTGGTCAAATTAATCCCAACTGGGATTTTTTTTCTCGCTCAGTTTTTATTCTAAAAAAAATCCGTCTTGTAGATTTGTTACCCTGGTCAAAAGGAGCATACTTACAAGAGGAAAAATAAATCTAATTTTTTCTAGAGGATACAGAAACCTTGCACGAAAGAAGCGGCCTCTAAGTGAACAGCACCATAATACCCCTGTTTCTCGCAACCGTTTCTTCACGAATCAAGATGCTCTTTTCCTCTCTCATCCCCGCAATTTTTATCGCTGTGACGAGCTTTGTTGTTGCTGTCCCCATCAAGAGGGCCGATGCAACAATCCATGATTCCAGTGATATTGATGATTATCTCCTCGCTGTCCGCCAAGCCACATCTGAATTTGCACCAGTGTATTATTCATCTTTGATCTCGCATGTATACTGACTGTGCCCATTCTTTCGTCGTAGCAGACGATACTGTCAATGCCAATGTAAAGGTGTTGAATGCAGTCGCCAATTCTTGTGAAAATGTGTCGGATGCCTGCTCGGATTTGCTGTGTTCGGTAAATTCGCTTGGATATGGCTTCAGGAAGTGCTTGTGAAGGACGTGGGAAGCTTGTTATCCGGTGACGAGTCTGATGGTGACCTCGATGGCACTCTTAATGATGCCCTGTAAATGTTCCCTTTTTTTCTTTCTATTTTTTCGTAACTAATTTGTGTTTTCTTTTCTAGTACAATAGCTCTAGAGATCGAAGACGACACCGTCCCTACAAAAGCGGTTTAAAAAGACCTAGAAATGAGGGTGCTGTAGATATCTACAAGGATATTCAACAGTTTCTCGAAGAGTAAGATAGCTTGTAAATTTATCGATTTCTTTCACATGTGGTTCCCGTGCTCATCGTTCAATTACCTGTTGCCTCATCGTTAAACACCGGCGTCGCCCCCCATCAGTAAGCACTTCAGCAACGTCCGCGGGCATCCATTAACTAATAGCATTGGTGAACAATATCGATGGGCAGATGTACATCTGTGACATACCAGCGCAATCGGCCGTCCTGTCGTTGTCGTTGACTTCACATGCATTCCATTACCACTGTTGCGCTACTCGTACTGTCGTTGTTGAGGAACGGGTGGTATGGAATGGTTCCGGGATGTGGGACAGGACAGTACATCGTTAGTACCGAGTGGTGTGTATTGACACTCTAGTGAGGTGTCGACGCCACGTCCCCGTAATGAATCACGTGTTGACTTGGTCAGCTGCCCGTCCACCAAAAAAATAAAGAGTTCAGTGTAGCGACGACGTCGGAAAAGGCCAAGAAAAGGCGGTGAACCCTTGTCACCATGAAGAATTGGTAGTAAAATCCGACAAAACTCCGCACCTGCTGGCCCGGATTCCTGAACAATTTTGTTCTCTGTTCGCCCAAACGTTTGATTCCTTTCGCTCAGTGAGAGCGACGAATTCAAGACAACATATCATTGCATACATTCCTCGAAATGAGGGCGAGATGAATGGTTACTTCCACACCCACAGTGATCCCGGTGGTGTGTAAGACATTGACGGTCTCATTGTCTTAGTCAACTCCGAACGAGACTTATAATAAGTTCGTGCTCTTCCTATCGCTCGACTGACGCTATCAGGAAAGCACGAAACTGTGCGCATTTCGACATCCTCGTCTCCCGAGTTCGTGAAACGGCGATCAGGTATGTCGCTACATTGTCGCATAGCCAGAGCGCGGATAAATGTGTTACGCGTTATTTTTCGTAGTGATCCATTGGGCAGTTCAAACTACACCTTTGGATTACATCGTCCTTCAGGCTCACCTGTCATTTGTTGCGTTTCTAGTCGACTGTATCCGCGCGTTTTACGTTCGTCATCTCTTATATGTATCCTTCTGATAGACTGACAGGATATAGTCGAATCCTCTAACCAAACGAACCGAAATCTTTACCGGAGGCGTACGTTGTCTTGACGACTCATCGATTGTTGGACTGGAGTTATTCAAAGTGTTGAATTTGGGAGCGTCGAGCAAGGTGGATGGTATGTAATTTGTGCTTTGAAGTTTGAGCGTGCGGCAAGGGCTGTGTATGTAAGTTAAATACTTAAAAAATCAATATCATATTCGACTAAACCCTCGGCGCGTTGTACAGGACCTAGAAAGCGGCATATGATCCCGTAGCCTCCAAATGAAAATGTTTTATTTCGGGAGCTTTGTCGGGTGAATTACGTCCTTGTTCACAGTGGACATATCTGACGTGGCCGTCGGACCACGCTTTGAGGAACGATTGTGCAACGCTTTGACCTTTGGTAAAGGCCAACGTAACCGGCACCTCCTCGGTGTGGACTCCGGGTTTCGGTGCTTTCCTTGGTTCTCGTCCTCTAAGTTTCCAGAAAGCAAGCTTGTGCCATTCGGCAGAATGACGATCAGATCCCCTTCATTTGGCTGCTAGTGTGCGGGAGCTGTTTCCGTATGTGGTTCCACACACGTCAGAATTTTCCCCGGATGGCATGATATTTTCAAGCGATCCAAGATACGAATCTTCAGTATCACGAGCTACTTCCAATCAGTATGTTTCCTCCACTGTGAATTAGGAAGAGTGGAGGGTTGGATGTCCGAATCTGTCAATAAAGACAATCCAAAGAAGCGGAAGCATCGCCTTTCCTCAACGCACACACCCGTACAGGCGCACCCCGAGGTGAGTAAATTGACAACTCCACACACGTTTCAGGGCACATGCCTCAATCACACAAACGAGTAGAAGTTTCCTAGTGATACGCCACCAACCTCCGTTATTTCACAAAGTATCTCCAGAGTTCAACGCTGGGCGCGCTTTGACTAGCAGCGAAGTGGGTATAAATGCGCCCCCCAACCTACCCACCGAACACCATTCCCCCGACTTTCTTTTCCCCTTGTAATGTCTCCCTCTGGTCTTATTTATCCGGATTCTTTGCGTCTGGCCACGCCCACTAGCGAACCTGTCAATCGCTATATAACTTCCTTAGACCCATACCCCACGATATACCCCGATCCCGAAGGGTCATGCCCCTCTCCGGACGCCTACGCCCACCACCATGGCTCCCAACACTTCGCACCCGAGGAATATCCATCTTGGTACCCACAATTCCCCCAGTCGAATGCTCCTTCGGGATTCGTCCCTATCGCTCCCCAAGCTTCGGCGGGTAAATGGCTGGAAGAATTCACCGATCCGTACGATCTACCATTGCTGCCAACTGCCACCCCTCTTGATACGCCAACTCTCCCAACTCTCCCATTACCGTATCCAACCTCGCCTGCACATTCTGGCTACGTAACCTTCTCTCCTTACTGGCAACCTTCAGCGACCGAAGTACCCGCAGACTTTTATGGCCTCCCTTTGACACATCCGGCCACTTTCCCTCCCGAAACTCTGGCACCGATTTCACACTTGCTGCCAACTCTCCCACTTCCACCCACCCCGGGCCGAGAATCTCCAGACTTGGACCCCGTCTTGTGCAACACGCAACCAGAAGCGTCCGAAAAAGCTCATGGAGAAGATCACCTTATGTTCGAGTGGAACACTCCCACCCAGAATCCCGATCCACAGACGCCTTCTCAAAATTCCAATGAAAATTCTTTCATGAGCGAATTCCCTGTTCATCTGGAGGGTGCGACGCCGGAGAACATTGGTCCGGTGCGAAACGGACAGACGAGGAAAAGTAAGAGGAGTTCTAAGGTACGTCTTTCCCCCATGTTTATCTGTATCGAAGCTAACGTTCCGTACACAGTCCAAGCCTAAAAAGACACAGGTGAAAGAGGGAGAGGGAATTTGTTATATATGTATCGCCGAGCAAAGGGATGATTTCCAGTGAGTCCTTTTTTCAATTACGCGCTCTCGGTGTTCTGATGGACGGATGCATTCAGGCTGTCGCGAAAGGATAGCTTGAAACGACATATCAGTCGCATGCACAAGAAATACTCGGTGCTTTTGAGGAAACGCTATGGGCTGGAACTTTTGCGTCCTCGCAAACCAGACGAGTTCTTCAACATGGAGAAACTCAAAGGACTTATGAAAAAATTGGATGATTGATATTCTCTGCCTGTCCAAAAAGTTGTCGCTCATTCACGACTTAATCACACTCTTTACTTGACTTTCCTTCGATTTATGTACAAAGTTGCTCTCTTACTATGTATAGTCTAACCGATGTTGACTTCGACGACGACGAAGTAAATTCCAACCTATGTAGCTATTATCTAAATGACGCAACTGTCCTCTGCAATACATACTTAATAGTTGTTCTCTGATTTTGGAGACTTGTGATTGACGGGGCCGATCATTGGATTACCTATTTGGGGATCAAAAACACCGGACTGTGCCGACGCTATTTGCGAAGAACGTTTGTTCGTCTCCCAGATTAGTCCCACCTCCAAGATCAAACCAGCAACTTTTTTCTTTCGTCGGCGGTGTACAATCACGGGTCTATGTCAGACAATTCCAACACGTCAGGAACGCCTAAACCCAAGATTAGGAAGTTCCGCGACACTCTATGACGTCAGGCCAGAACAAGTCAAATTACTGCATTGCAATGCTCGGCGACCATCCCAGCCACCGTGTCTCTAGGTATAAAAAGCCAGCCGTGTTCGACTCTGAACGCCATCCCCCTCAAGCACACTTCTCACAGACTACTACATACCCTATACCAGTCTCTTCGAGTTTGTACACGATGCGCGTTATCTCTGTCGTCACCACCCTCATTCTCGCCGCCACCACCCTCGCCGCCGCCACTGCGCCTACGACCGACTCTCCGCTGCAAAAACTCGTCAGCTCTGTTTCCGAGCCTTTGAAAGGCCCCCATAAGAGACCCGTCTCTGGCGCCGCCATTGGAGTCGCCAATGAAGCCGCCAACGGAGCCTCTCAGGTTCCCGTTTCCAGCGATGTCGAAAACTTTGTCAACGCCCTAAACGCCGCTTGGAGCGGGATGAACGACCAGTCTTGTTGTACGTTCTTTTTTATTTTATTTTCTAGTGTTTTTTTCTGACTACGATGGTCATTTAGCTTCCGTCTGGCAGAGCATCGGCTGGGGTATGGGCAACGGTGGGCATCATGGACAAGCAGACCCGGACCAACTCGTCTTATGCATCACCGCGATCAAGAATGTCGTCTCTGACAGTGTCGAGAAGTTGAGGACTGCTAACAAGGAGTCTCGCCTGACAGAGTCGGATATGGCTGCCCTCATCCCAACCGTGTTTGGCTTCCTCACGGTAAGTCGAGATGTATACTCGTGAACACAGTGGCTGACGTTGTCGCCGGCAAGACGTTGAGCACGTTTTTGGTCGGTCTGATTCAACCGGTCGTCGGCGCTCTCGCAGGTCCCGACGCCTCCAAAATTCTCGAGGTGCTCAACGACTTGCTGTACGTCTTTTTTGTTTTTGTTTTTTCGGGTCCCGTGGCACGTTGACTGATGTATCGTGTTTAGGAACTTTGTCAGTGAGCTCGTCGAAGTACTGAGATCGCGCATTGTCGATCCAGATGCACACTTTTTGGCCCCCATCTTCAGGTTGATCGAGTCGATTGTCAAGGATATTGCAAGGCTGTTTGGTTTCACGGATGTGTGGTGATGTATGGCGACGATTGTGGTGAGTCTTTGCAAGCAAGCACGGTAAATGTAGAGTATACATAGATTCGACCGATATGTGGGCAGAGAAATTTCCAGCTCAATGGATTTATTTATTCTTTTTTTCCGATGAGTTGGCTGCCGTGGATGCCGTGGAAGTACAAGGCCGATGGACCGTTGACCTCTATCGTCGACGGCGACGATACATATACGTACACCCAGAGCCGGAGTACAGTTTACCGGCCTCAGACGAACCAAAATTACGGTCGTCACACGAAGATGATAAGTAGTCATCACGCCGCCGCCGTTCCCGAAAGATGGGAACGGACTCAGATTGACGCAGGAATGATTGTACTTTACACTACCTTCCCGACGGGAGGTGACGAACGGTTCGAAGTATAGTAGCAAGCGATGTGGCCAATAATATCGTGAGTTGAACGGGCGTCAAGAGATCTGTGTGTCGGTGAATTGCATGACCTAGTCTCTTCGTCAGCAGAACACCAGCGCGTGGCGAGTTTTGATCGGATTTCACCTTTACGGGCTATCCTTCAGCAAGCAGAGACGTCCTATGTACATCTCGTGTACTCACCCGTCCTCATCCGAATCACTTTGCTCGCGCCAGTTCTTGACATGTATGAGCAATCCGCCTGAAGTTTCGCACCCTCGAGAAATTATTACAAATCGCTCGTATCGCGCTGCAATGGTTACTTCGGAGCTTACCGTCTACTTTTCGTTTGACGTGATCACTCAGAACACACATTGGCAGATCTCGTTCCGTATCCGAAGGTTCTCTAGTTCACCAATACATTTAGATCCACGAGCATACATTGTTCCTAGGACAAATTAATCATAATAGTCTATAATACCAAAGACTGACGCGAGCGTTTTGACGAGGCACTTTACCAACTCGAAGATGGGGCCCAAGATAAAGATACCATCGACGCACGGTTCCAAGAAACCGAGCAGCCTGCATATGCACGTCCTAGGGAACACGGTATCGCAAACGAGCGATGACGGTTAGAAAAGGAAAAGACGTACAGAAACTCTTTGACCACGACGATAATCTCATAGCCGGCGTTCCACAGAATCCATTTTACCGCCAGAATCAGGTCGAACAGAATCGTGGCGAGCAACTGATACCGAATGATCAGCGATTCAAATCCTCGAGCGCGAACCTCGACTCACACTAAGGAGATCAAACACAAATGGGCTGAGGAAAGATATGTTGGACGAAGTCATCTCGACGCGCTCGGACGCGGTCTCTATTTTGTCGGAAACGTCGGTGAGCATTACGCTCATCTGGGAGATGGTCGTCATGACACTCGGGAGATCCGATCGCTGTAGGCTGGTGGCTAAACGACAATCGTCAAGAAGCATTACAGGAGGGGAGAAAACACATACAAAGCTGCTTGCTCATGAGATTGAGCTTCCCGGTAGCGTCGGACACGATGTTCTTCATGATCTGGACAGAGTCGCCACCTTGAGCAGAGACTGCGGTGTTGATCTGGGAGGCATCGGCGGACTGGTGGACGAAAGGATTGACTTTGCGGGTGCCGGCGGGAACGGTGTCGGTGGTGTTGTGCGAGACGGTTGCATTGTGCGTGGGCGCGACGGCGGCGAAGCTGGTGACGGCGAAGAGAAGGGCGGAAACGACCGAGCGAATGCGCATCGTGTAAGAAATCGAAGTGGGTATAAAAGAACAAGTGCTTGTGCACGAGGGACCTGGCGTCCAGGGTCAAACACGCCAGGCTTTTAAGGCCTGGTGACATGGCAGCTAACTGATGCTGATGAGGTGCCGTGGTCACGTCAGACGCATTCCAATCGACTTGATCCAGCGTCGCAATAGACGGTCAAATGGCAAGTATTAAAGTAGCATGATCTACAAGATGGTCAAATGGCAAGTAAGTAACCTTCAAGACGGCAGGCATCTTGTAACGTTCATCACAGCGCAGATGGAAAATCGACATCTTAGGTAATCCAAAATAGACGAGCTCAATTTGCAGCGACTGTCAACTGAGCGTTGACCATCTCCGCCTGCATGGTTGGCATTTTCTTCTTCTTTTCGTACTGTCTTTCTTACCTTTTTTTTTTCGCCGCGCAAGCCAGCTGGGGATTCCTCGAGAAAATCATCTGGCGGTCTCCTCATTCAGTCGTCTCGCCGATAACGCCTCGATATTCACCCCACCTTGTCAGTTTTTGCAGATGACAATACGCGATGCCGCAGATCTCGTTACAGGTTGTCTCTTTACAAAACACAACCATCTACACAGACCAAGAAAAGATAAACCAATGGCATCTCCTACGGTCTAATCTGATTAACATTTCAACCTTTGTTGCTTCCATTGGTAAAGTCCCATAGACGACCTCAGGCTCGTTCTGCTCGATTTCCGCGAACATGATCGCTGATTGAACACCAATGCGACAACTCGTCAAGCCAAACGCACTATCGATGCCTCCGCGTCGCACATCCTGTGCATACAGCTCCCGCATGCTGATGACGAACCGAGGGGTTAGGGTAAGAGCTGGTACGCTAGTATCCTAGCGCGTGAACATCGTTAGCCTAGTCTCTCGATGGTTTGTGTAGAAGGCGGAGACGTACACGGCAAAGCAAACGACACCCTACTTGACGAGCATCTCCATGTACTGATTGAGTTCCCATTGATTTGTAATTTGGTATGTCAGTATCAACCCTCTCGTGCATTTCACGATCGCGAGGATACATGTTACTGGAGCATTTGCGCTCAACGATGAGAGGTAGACCCTTCACTGTATAGAACGAAGAACTCTGTATTTGACTGCCGAGCACTGCGATGGAAAGCCAACGGGCGAAGTCGGTGCTAATTTGGCACTAGAACACTTGTTCGGTGATCACGCACCCGACAGAATCTTTGGCCTGTTGTCGACGACGCTTAAGATGACGATGGAGGTGGCTTGCAGTACAAACAACGCGAGAAGAATCACGAGGACCCGTCTTGATCGATCATACATGGCCCAAATGCGAAGAAGCATCATGACTGTCATCATGCCATTGAGAGGTTTCATTCGCAAATGATGTGAACACTCACGGTTAGCGGAACAAAGAAAGAGGCCACATGACAGTTGCTCAATGATCTCGACTGTTTCACCTTTGAAAGCGATTATTGAAAACGATTTACCAGCCCGAGAGCAAACGGTCTCTCACAACTGTTCGGTGCGTGTAGGTAGTCGCGTCGATGAGTTCCTTCCGAAAGTTAAGAGAGAGTTCCAATACCGACTTCTATGGACACGAGGCGAATTCAATATAAGTTTTCGTCAGCTTGTCAATAGCAAAGGATGCATATTTTTTGGGGGGCCAGAATCAAAGCTAATGCCGACTTGAGTTGCGTTTTGATGAGCTTCATGTTCCGAGCAAGAAACACGAGAAGAGACATACGAGCAAAAGCATTGATCCTAGTATTCGGAATTGGTTTTATTATACATCCCATGGCCCACCACCACAAACTCCAGACTCACGCGACATAGAAAAGGGTACAATAACGAACCTGCGAGTCATTGGGCATCTCGACACATGCTACGGAATCTGGGGCGTACGACAACGAATAGAATTGTGACCCACGTCCAGGGTTTGCTCTGCCGTCGAGTTATCAGAAACGTGTTTGTTTGAAAAACATTTACTTGCTGACCCAGTTGTATTCTATCTGAATGGATCATCAGCAAGGCAAACGATATCACATGATGACAATACCTCTTTGAAGAATGCAAGCTCTGAGAACATATTCAGAGGTCAGTAACATTGTAGGCAGTATTTAGAACACACCGTAATCATATCCAGTAATGACAACGACTTCATGTAACGATTCGTTCTCTATCTCCAGCATAACTGGTACATGTGGACGAGCATACGTATCAGATGTGCAGTCATTAAGGAAAAGGGAATGCAGGGTGGTTCCAAAGGAAGAGGACACAAGACATAGACTTGCGGAAGATGACGGGACCGGCGTGAATGCTATGACCCTGAATATCAACGTACGGCCGAAACTCGGAGATACGTTCCCCAAGAATAGAAACGTTTCGGAAATGTACACTATGTAATGACAATTGTCAAATTCCTGATGCGAAGTCAGGATCATCATCCTCGTAATGGCCTTCTGTGCAAGTTTGTACCTGCTGACGAATAGTTGAAATTGTCTGATGGTCTGATCATAGGTGGGGTGCGGGAAATTCTGACGACACCCACTGTCGCTCACCCTCACCTTTGCAATTTCGACCTCCTGACGAATGTAGCGGCCGCTTTCCTGGCGGGGCCTGGGTCACCGGTGGTGCTCATGGGTACACCTTTCGTGTTCTCGTGAAGCCTCACTCAAAATTTGTAATTGGAGCGTGACATTACCTATCGGTCAACACTTCATAGCCCTCCTTTGAAGCGCACTCTACTTCAATCATACATCGTTATCGGTGGATCCACAAGCACACATTGTCCTAAGATAAATTAATCGTAGTCTTTGATGCCTAAAAACGACGCGAGCGTTTTGACAAGACACTTGATCAACTCGAAGACGGGGCCCAAGATAAAGATACCACCGATGCATGGTTCCAAGGAACCGAGAAGCTTGCAAATACATATCCTAGGGAACAAGGTGTCGTGAGCGAGCGATAAAGATCAGAAAAAGAGAAAACGTACAGAAACTCTCTGATGACGGCGATAATCTCGTAGCCGGCGTTCCACAGAATGCTCTTGACCGCCAGAACCAGGTTGAACAAGATCGTGGCGATCAACTAATACAGAACGATCAGCGATTCAGTTCCTCGAGCGCGAACCTCGACTCACGCTGAGGAGCTCGAACACAAATGGGCTGAGGAAAGATATGTTGGACGAAGTCATCTCGACTTTCTTGGACGCAGTCTCCATCTCGTCGGAAACTTTGGTGAGCATCACGCTCATCTGGGTGATCGTCGTCGTGAAACTCTGGAGATCAGACCGCTGCAGGTCGGTGGCTAAACGGTGACTGTCAAAAAACATTACAAATGAGAGAACAAAGTACACACAAAGCTGCTTGTTCATGAGATTGAGCTTCTCGGTAGCGTCGGACACGACGTTCTTCATGTTCTGGGCAGACTCGTCACCTTGAGCAGAGGCTGCGGTGTCGATCTGGGAGGCATTAACGGACTGGTGGATGAAGTGATTGACTTTGTGAGTGCCGGCGGGAACGGTGTCGGTGGTGTTGTGCGAGGTCGTTGTGTTATGCGAGTTCGTCGTGGACGAGTTGTGCGTGGGCGCAACGGCGGCGAAGCTGGCGACGGCGAAGAGAAGGGCGGAGACGATAGAGACAACGCGCATCGTGTAAAAAGGTGAAGAGGGTATAGAAGAACAAATGCTTGTGCTTGAGGAACCTGGAATTCAGAGCCGAAGACGCCTGGTTTATAAGGCCTGGAGACATGGCGGCTGACTGCCAAGGCTGACGATGCGTTGTGGCAGACTGGTACGCACGATGGTCACGTCTTTGGCATTCCGAAATTCCAACTTGGTCCAGCAGATAGTGATACATCCTTTGAAGTTCGCCCCATCGTAAACGATAAAATTTATCGCACCGTAGAATACAGAGCGCAGGAAAGGTCGGGATGAGCAAGTTCACTGAGTGAGTCACGAACTGCTCAAAAGGTTCATTGCGACTAGTATTAGGTAATCATTTTAGACTTCAAATGGTATTTACTGAATCTTATCGTCGCATTTTTGAAGGAGAGGAAGCGCAAATCACGGCGGCTCGCCTCCTCCCTATTGGTGGCCATTCCCTATATAATTCAAATTGTGAGTGGAGGACGCCAACGTTTGACTCTTGATAGTTGTCATAGTGCTGCGAATGCGATGTATCATCAACGCTCCGAGTCTGGTGTCTTTGAGGCCATTTGGACAAGAAATGACGTATGAATATGACCACAGGCTTCCAGGATTAATATTGTTCCCATTTCCACCTTTATCGTTGTGGCATGGTCTAATCTCTTTGTTTTATGGAAAGCACTAGGGATCTGACTGCCAGTTCTGTTCGAGACTTGCGCACGACATGCAGCATATTTCCCTCTTCCTTCTCAGAGAGAGGTTTGACCAACCTACTACAATTCTGAATCGTATGCACTCTGAACAACTAGGAACTAGGTATGCCTCAGTAGTTTTCAGGTCCAGTTTGCTCACAATGACGTTCAGTTTCATTACTCTGCACGGGATCTTTGATGCTATCGTGATAATCCCTGCTTTGATGCAATGCTACCATTGTCAATACTGGAACTATTATTCCTCTAGTTATGTCAGAGGAAATGCTTTCTGATAGCAAACACTAAGTATCCTACTCGACAATATGACAACGTGGCGACTTCTTTTTCAGACGTGATCCATGCTATTATAGCATATTCTAACCGCTGTTGTTCTATCCTGCCAATGAGACAGAATTCCTACACATATCATCCTCGTTTCGAACTTTCATAGCGAACCAGAATTGTCTCATCGAGAAAAACTTATTCGCACAATCGAGGACAAGAGACATTAATCAAGGATCGTATTAGTTCAGAATCCGATTTCTACCGAGAAAAACAATTTATGAAATCCCCACTTGCGACCGCCGACAAGAAAAGGCTCAAAGATGAAGGTTGATAGGGCTGCAGCCAACGACGAGAATGCCGTGCTGTGTATGCGGTGAGAAACGTCTCTCACCATGAAAGAGAAAACGAAACGTACAAACGAGTTACCGTCGCAGCAGACAGGCTCCTGATTGCAAGAAGCGCCGCTGTTGCCAACACCTGCTAGGCTAAAATCACTGCACTGATTTTGGAAGGCTACTAGGCCAGTAACGGCAGCGAGTTCATCGGCAGCAAACACACCGCTGAACAAGCTGTGGGCATCCTCGGCCTGAAAACAGATGTTAGATTGCACACAGAGCATATGTTATAAAATAAACCTGGTAGGTCTTTGTGCAGCATTGGACATTACCAGTATCGCACTGCTGCGCGACGACCAGGGCAGCGAGGGCAGCAACAGCGAAGAGACGAGTGAACATGGTGGATGGCAAGTAGAGATAGAGACTGGATAAGAAGTAGTAAAGACTGGAGTGGGTTGTGGTGATGGAGAAAACACGAACGACTGGCACCTCTTTATAGGCCTTCGCTTCCACCACTGGGTCGGAACTTGGACCACATGTGCCTATTACATTTTTTTTTCTTGTTGTCGAATGTTTTTTCTGCAGGTCCGGAACGCATTTCAGAACGGTCCAGTCCAACTGATGCCGTGATCTGAGGTAAGTTGCTACTAACCGATACAAAAATTTCAAAGCCACTTTTCGCGAAATGATGCCAAGTGCGCTTTGTGTTGGTATGTATGGAAGTTTGCCGGTCGTACGTACCGATGGGTGGTGTTGTCGGTGTTCCCTTGACCATTCTGAGTTCAAAGAAAGGCATGACTTCAACTCGCACCGGCTTTTCTTTCATTATTGAACTTTCCCGAATGGATGAGTCGGCATTTCAAGTTGAAACATCGCCGGGAGCGCTCTTGTAGGGCGCTACTTAGACCGAAAGTTTATCCACAGAAATGTTGCTAAAATTTCAGCTTCAGCCTAAGTATGAAACAGTCGGTCCGCGGAACTATTATGTACATACTAAGCTACGTATTTTTGTGTCGAGTTTGCACGCACCGTTGCTCTGGAGTCGGCAAAACGTTCTTACCAGGTACAATTGGTCCAGAACGAGAGCGGGATTCTCACGGATCTTCAATGAAACGATTCAGTGCCGACCGCCAGACTGCAGGTTACGTAGCACGCACAATATGTGCGTAACGATCACCCTGCCTACCTGACTCATCAGAACAAGCGAAAATTTATCCTGTCTCGCCGAGGTCTGTCTTGGAAACGAAGTCCCATCCGTAGTACTGTACGAAACGAGCCAGAAGTGCTCTAAGTTGAACGGTGGTTGATCTACAAGCATACTAGGAAAATTAATAGTCTCTAAGTTCAATACCAAAGAATGACGCGAGCGTCTTGACAAGGCACTTGACCAACTCGAAGATGGGGCCCAAGATAAATATACCATCGATGCACGGTTTCAGGTAGACGAGGAGCTTGCAGATGCACGTCCTGGGGCACAAGGTATCGTAAACACCCAATGACGATGAGAAAGGAAAAAGACGTACAGGAACTCTTTGATCACGACGATAATCTCGAACCCGGCATTCCACAGGATGCCCTTGATCGCCAGAAGCAGGCTGAACAAGATCGCGGCGAGCAACTAATACCGAATGATCAGCCATTCAAATGCTCCAGCGCTAATCTGAACTCACGGAGAGGAGATCGAACACGGATGAGCCAAGGAATGACACGTTGGACGAAGTCATCTCGACTTTCTTGGACGCAGTCTCCATCTTGTCGGAAAGCTCGGAGAGCATTACGTTCATCTGGGCGATGGTCTTCATGACATTCCCGGTATCAGTTCCCTGCAGGTCCTTGGCTAAACGATGGCCGTTAGAAGGTATTACAGAAGGAGAGATGAAACGCATACAAAGTTGCTTGCTCATGAGATCGAGTTTCCCGGTAGCGTCAGACATGATGTTTTTCATGTTCTGGGCAGACTCATCACCCTGAGCAGAGACTGCGGTGCCAATACGAGAGGGATCTCCGGTGTGAAGCGGGTTTGACTGTTGGGTAAAGGGATCGATTTTATCGGCACCGGCGGCGGGAACGGTGGTGTTGTGCGAGATCGTTGCGTTGTGCGAGACGGTTGTATTGTGCGAGTCCGTCGTGGACGAATTGTGTGTGGGCGCGATGGCGGCAAAGCTGGTGATGGCGAAGAGAAGAGCGGCGACCACAGAGAGAACGCGCATCGTGTAAAAAGGCGAAGTGGGTATAAAAGAACAAGTGCTTGAGGGACCTGGTGCTCAAAATCGAAGACCCCTGGCTTTTAAGGCCTGAAGACATGGCGGCTGACTGAAGTTGGCGGCGCACTGCAGTGGCTGACTGGTACGCACCATGGTCGCGTCTTTTGGAATTCCAACTTGGTCCAGCGTCGCAATATCATCGTCGTTCATCGTCCTTCGGGGATTGTCGCAATGGATATCCATCATACGATCGAAGGTCCACGGAAAGCTTGGATCGTCAGCGTAAAGTCGAGCACGGACATGGATTGAGCGAGGTGATGGATTCCAAATATCCGACGGCACCTACATAAATTGGGTAAGAAAGAAACCAACTCAGCTAGACAAGGAAATTGCGAATCCATTACGTAGCGAGGCAAACGACAAACGCGGCACTCTGCATCCACCTCCGTTGTCCTCGACAACAACGGCCAGGACGTTACTTAGTAGTAATCCTCAAAGATTCAAGAATTGCCATTTTTGCTTGCTGTCAAGTATCAACCTCAAGGCTTCACGCCCCAGCAGCGTCATCAGGATCCATTTTATAGCCTAGCCCCTCCAAAGGACAGGACAGACTACTCTTGAAAGACAGATCGGATCGCCAATCTCTTTGATCTGTCCCATGTGTACGGTAAACCATCCCCTGCAAACGCTATTCCAACCACGTAGCCTAATGAGCGGACCTCGCCTATTGACGCTGAGCCCGATCAACTCCGTGAGTCGGTAGAACACCGAGCAATCCATTGCCTGCATCTCGTGTGATCGTACCACCATGATCGGGTCCTCCAGACTGAAGTGGTTGCAGTCGACAGTTGGAGATGGCAGAAGCGAGGGTGCATTTTATCCTTGCAGTACCTCAAAAAAATGAGTACGACAACCTCGGGCAACCGGTCAGAGAGCAACTCTCCCAGCCAGCTACAGGCGATGTCTTCTAGCGCTGCATTCCGGTCCACAGATGTCAGCGTTAGGTGGTCAGCACGAAGAAGTACTAGCTCGTTCAGGGGATCGGAAATGATGAGTGTGATTACTGCAGAACCCATGTGGCCGGAGTTCTAAGTTGCCCACTCGACGTCTGTGCCGGTGAGTTTTGACTACCATGGCAGGGAAGCGTTCGCCCGCTACTTCTGTCCGAGGTGATTGTTGCCAACCACAACTCGAGTCTGTCTTGACGATGAAGTTCATCCATCCATCCGTGTGGCGATATAACTCTACCTAGGCCCTCTACTCTACCGGGGACACCACGTAGATCACCAAGTCCCACACCCCCTGCTTGAAACGAAGGGCGCATTTTTCCTCGGACCGGAAGTCATGTCACATGACTCCCGCCTTACTAGTGTCCACAGCATGTCGAAGCGTTACCATCATGCCAGCCTTCCACTCCCCACAAGATGTATACGCACGTAAGCTTTTATCGCACCGTGGCTACCCTCTATGGACACCCGAACCAAACGTCCGGCTTCCTGAATGCTATCGACGGGAAGGACTACAGTTGGGCGACGTTGGCGTCGTCGTCCCAGAGGATGGCAGCTTTGATGTCTTCTTCAACATAACTTTCCCCACAGGCCACCGCCTCCACGAGGCTGACGTGGTCCCCAACAATTTTACTCAGGTCACGCTAGGACAGGTAGATTACAGTGTCATTCCCGACATCGAGTGCCCAGGACGTGCAATCACATCGTCCGCGATGCATTGTGCGATCGACTGTACCGATCCGTTTTACATGGATGGAAAGACCCACAGGTGCGTTCTCATTCGTTGTCCCGCTCAATTCTGATCCTGTTTTCCTACAGGTTGTCCAATTATCAATTCACTCAAGGCCAACGTGGTGAAGGCGCGATGCTCATACTCCCGCAAGGAGCTGAGCGCCATAGGATGACAAAGACATTGTTACTCTTGGATATTGTCGTCCAGAACGCAGTCGAGTGGTATCGTTTCGCTCGTGAACGACTTTATCGTGACATCAGTAATGATTCCCTCTATCTTATAACCGGATTCCACAAGGCGGAATCCTGGTCTCTTGCATCCTTTGAAAATGTAATTGGGTCATCCTCCACGTGTAAGATCATGCAGTTAGGAAAAGCTGGCCCGATTCTACCAGACGACTGCGCTTGGGAGGTCGTTCATACTCTGGATTGGCGCATCGGACCTCGGCGCTCTGATGGACTTGGAATTCCGAATCAAGCCGTATTCATAGTCGGGTTCAGAATTGCTGTGAACAACGAGCTGCTGCATTGGAAGAGAGTTACGATCAAGGCCGATCACTCGAATCGTACTCTGACTTCCAAAGTCGTTGGATTTGGTTCAACGTTGGCAAACATGGTCCCTTGGGCGATGTCTGAGGTGGTACGGGGCGAAGAACCCAACGTTGATTCTGGTCTATCCAAAGATGAACACGAGTATGTGAGCGTGGAGAACGTGCCTCAAATCTTGGAGGTGTGAAAATTTGTGTCTGTCAAAGCTGAGAGAATTAATGACGCTACAGCCCTTCCACCCATCCGACATAATCAATCGTTACATGCTAAGAAAGGTTTGGAAGCGTTCCACATAATGTGTTGGGTTCCCTATTCATTGTTTTAGGAGCCGTCGGCGGAGGTTGCCGTGACCCATGACAGTCAATGGATTGATTTGTTGGAAAGGGTTTGTCCACGTTCTTGTTGATCTTGCCCAATTCTAATACTGGAATGCAAGGGAAAACTTGAAAAAGATGATCTGTTACGAGCAGATCGTCTTGAGGCAGCAGTGTCTAAAGAATATAGCATTGTCACCAAGGATGGTAGGCAGTCTCCATGTTTTACCTGTAAACTTGTTGTTCACGAAGATTAATAGGGGCTGTGTATCTCCAAAGAATAAAAAGTCACATTCGGGAGCAGAATAACTACACGTCGGAATTTACAACAACACTGGTGAGCACCCTCGACTTGGAGTTTGTACAAGATGACTTCTACGCATGTAGGACCCTCTGGTTGGTTCGAGCACATATTTAGATGTGCCTACACCCGTGAATCGCTAGGTTTTACTCGGAAGTGTTCTTTTGTAATCTTATCTTACAGGGTTCGGATGCTGATGAAGATGACTGGATGATGGCCGAACCTTCAATCTTACGGGCTTTGAATTCTGTTAAAGATGACTCAATGACGGCCGCACATCCTACAATTTCGGAGAAGCTGTACGAATGTCGATGGACCACGGGTACAGAGGTGGACCGGCGTGTTTGTGGTTCGTATATCCGAGCTCAAGACCATTCTGAGCATATGCACTCCTGCCACAACCTCGACAAAGTAGATCCTAAAGGAATAATGCCGTGCCTCTGGGAGGATTGCTCAAAGCAAATGGCAAAATTCAACTTGATAAGGCATATCAAAGAGGTGCATTTCCAAATAACGTATTCATGCCCTCACTGTGGTCAGCAGTTCACCCGTTACAATACTTGTCTCCTTCATGCGAAGAGAGTGCACAGCGAATCACGACGAGATGAGATGGGACAAGATGCCATATATATGGATGTAACGAGCGCAACTCTAGGGCAGTAATGATTGCTGAGACGGTGCACTACGCCCTTGATCGCAGCAACGGCTACTTGATTGAAACCGGCCCGTCAGCTCGTCAATTATTTGTAGCCCCCTGTGATGAGATTAACTCCCGTTCGGTTATCGCAGTGGATATGCAACGACACCACACGCAAATCGTGGAGTCGCGCTCGTTTTGATAAGTGTATATGAACAGGCGAGTTAGCTTGTGCAAGTATACAGACCTCGGGTGTCTGTTCAAAACATGGATGAATTTTCAAAACCAATTGTAAAACCCAATGTTACACTCAAGTCTCCTAATTCGACACTGATTAATATTTTGTATAAACAGAGTTTCAAACCCACGTTCGGGATATCATATATGCTATGAAACAGTTCTCTGTAAAAAAACAAAAACAAAAACAAAGTCCACTTCAGACAAGTCTATTGAAAACAACGATCACGATCGACGTGCAGAACAGCCATCACATTCAGAGTCGATTCACAGAACCTGAAACCATGCTCTTTTTCGCGACCACGAGGTACGTTCCCCGACGTCCCACCAATGATGTACGCGTTGAGCACGCGCGGCCAAATTTGTGCACTGGGCGACAGATCATACAATGTCCCTGATGCGGAATGTTAGCGGGTCGAGGGCCGCGTATTGCGCAGGCGTCACCACGAGCAGGATCGTGTTCTCCGAGTCGATCGTGCTGCCCATCGCGGAGTGGTACCGCTCGAATGCTCTGTGGACCCGTCAGCGACACGACAATGTCAGCTACTCACCCGATGCAATGAGAATAAAAAGGTCGTTCCAGTGTCGATAGTTCCAGTGGTCGTCGACGGTACCATCGTGTTCCCATATGTGATAGACCAATCGATACCCCAATACACTGAAGAAAGATACGTCTTCGTGATTGGTACGTAGTTGACCGCGCTCGTGACCACGTCGCCATCGTACCCACCAAACGGCAGTGTACCTTCACCGTTGGGTTCCGACGCAGGGAAAAAGTATACCCCAAGAATCGCTTTCGCAGTCGTGCCCTGCGAGGCAAGACTGTCCAATACCGTCTTGACCGTGAGCGTGCATCAGTAATTTTACAACTGTCTTTAGCCGTCTTATCCGGTGCTTGCCGCGTCTAACGCGGCTTATGCCATAACGTTAGCAACCGGATAAGACGCTAAAGCACCGGATAAGACGTTAAAGCACTGGATAAGACGGCTAAAGACAGTTGTAAAATTACTGATGTGTTCTCGACCGTGCCTTTGATCAGATCGACGGGACCGAGTCCGAGGATACTGTCTACGTTTCTGAATCCACTGGACAATGCCCACAAACTGCGCGTTGATGACTAGACAGGGTGCGAGCATGACGGTGTCTATCCATTCCTCCCCAGAAAATGTTTCCGCTGTCATAAGGCACGGACTAGGGATGACAGTCAAAATCCATGCAGACAACATCGAAATGCGAGGTCACGTACGACAGTATTGCCAGTACAACGACCGGTATGCCGCATGCGTCCGGACGTACTTGAATTCCTTAATCATTCGAAATTCCGACGTCAAGTAAAAGTGACTATCACGATGTCAGTCTTTGGTCTTCCCATCACAAACGCCACACGTATAATACGTCGGAGGGCTGCCCGCGCCAATTCATTCCGTGGGTTCGAACTTGGCCGTTGCGGTAAATACACATCTTGCACATAGTACGAACTACTTGCCAAGTTACCATTGTGCCCCTACCGCCTTGGTATGGCCGTCCCGTCCTGCGCCTTGATATCACAGCAAAACGTAGTACATGGTACCGCCATTTTGATCGTCCTGACGTTTGGCGCCCTCTCTTGGTTCTACGGCGAAAAGGCGAACTGATGCCGTTGCAACGATACCAGACAGACCGCACCTAAATTTGCCAATACCACGTTTTCTCGTACTCTCTTCCATGCAAGAGTATCATTGCTCACCTGTCGACGAGAAAAAAAAGACCGCAGTGCACGATGGTGACTGCAATCATACTCCCGTACTTCCATGGGCCCGGATGTCGCGAGTTTCAGCGAGGGTGACAGAGCCTGCCAGGATCAGGTCAGCAGAGACGTAGCATATGTAGCCATCAAAGGGAATAATTGTGTGAATGTTGGCCAGATTGTTGATACTATGGCTCATTAGTACAATATGACCATCATTTGCACTGTCTGTTCTGGATGTGTATTGTGAGTCCTTCTGTATCGATGATCCACTTGGACAAGAAGCGGGGTATGTACTTCAAACGTACATCCTTTTGTGAGCTACCGGTGGAGTCGCTTCTCAGTCCCTAAGACTAGTTCAGTTACATAATGTAAGTGCCAGCCGCTGAGCCTGTGCAGCCAACAGAGCATGCCCACACTGGCGCAACATAAAATTTGCGCCAGGTCTTGAATTTGAAGTACTCATCGGCTCGCCGCATAATGTACTAGAGCTCCACCAATTGTTCCCTACAACCAAGCCTTATTACTCAGTAAATCACATAGTTAGTACGTCACGTACGTGCAAGGAATACGTGAAGCTTGTATGGGAACTGATGGTGCATGCGACGTTAGCAGTAAGTGGAATGAAGTGCACCATGTGTGATGCGTGATGGAGGAGAAAATGGCCATAAGATGTAATAAATACTTGTGATGTGAGTACAATGATCGATATACTAGCACCTGGCCAGGGATAAACGGAACAGCAACGATCCCCGAGGACGTCGTTATGGCTCACGGAACATATTCACGAGATCCTGGGCTGACGGACGCTTGCTCTCTTGACCATTCCAGCACATTTCGATCCTCGTTCTGTGCCATAAAGGGACAATAGTGTCGTCAGTCGGTATTTCGGGTGGCTCTCCCTGCAAGGCTTTTATGAAAATCTGAGCCGGAGGAATCCCATCATATGGTTTCTTCCCAGATGCGACCTATAGATGAAATGTCAGAAAAGGTAACACAGCAAAGTAAATTATGCAAACATGAATCATGATGCATCCAAAAGAGTACACGTCACAGGCCTTTGCGGGGTAAATCACGTCCCACGAGGTATTCACCAGTTTGACATACGCCGGATCTGTAAATTGCACGCTGCCACAGATACTAGATTCGAGATATGTTGTCCCCACAAATTCGTTGCTAATCGAGTTTCCGAAATCTGTGAGACAGGCTATTCCGTCGTCATCAATCAGAACATTGTCCTGTGGAAAACCGATAAATGTTCAATTATTCGCCATTTGGGAAACGGAACGCACACTATTAAGGTCGCCATGAACAATGTCTTGAATATGAACTGTAAAAGGTAGTTGGACAGGGTGAGAAGTTGTCGTAATCATAGCTATGGGACATACGACATAATAGGCCGGCTGCAACATCCCCCAGCTATGGTGAAGTTATTGAACATCGTCCTTCAAGTGCCAATTAGGACCCACCAGGCGATTTTTCCTCGGAGTGTTCAACGTATTTTGTGCGAGGAAGCGAGAGAGGAAATCATTGCAGAACCATGGGCTGACCATACTCAGCAAGGGTCTGAAGCCAGACACCACCCCGAGCAGTGGAACGACATTTCTGTGTTGTAGTTTCCCCCAGATTTTCAACTCTCTGTGAAGTTTCTGAAACGAAAACGAATGGTAGGGTACGCCTTCACAAATGGAAGATTCCAATGTACCTTCTTCTGAGATTCTAGATCGTCGGAAATGGTGCCAGTCTTCACCGTTTTTACCGCGACCTGATAATCCTGGTTGGCATAGAGTTCAAATATGATGAAAATGACATCACCCTCTGGGTCTGGGAAGATCCCACCATGATTAAGTCGCACTCCCAGATATCTCCAAAAGCGCCACGCTTGGTAGCATAACCTTCCCTTCTTCTAATACTATCAACAGGAAATTTGAAAGGCAGACCACTCCAGTGATCTGTTACAGGGATTGCATAACCGTCGGACCATCTTCGAAAAGAATTTAAATCATACCTTCGTTGTCTACTGCACCAGGTTCAGAACGCGAGGTGTGGATACTTCGAGAACTTAACATATTGCATAAGTCAGGTGATTTGAGAAGTGTTATAATCGCGTACCCTGGAGAAAACATCGAAGGCGATGGAGATCCCGTTCCCGAAGTTTCATCACTGAGAGGCTGCGGACGGGTGATTCGCAACGAATCCGAGCTTGTGTTGATACGTGGCCTTTCGGAAGCGGTCTCACTGCGAGGTGTGGGAGGTTCGACAATAAGGTTTGGTGATATAGACTCGCTAGAGGACTCGGCGGGCGTACGATAAGAATATTTTGTCGGCGGCACGACTGTATTACTCGAGTGAAGAACAAAACTTTCATCATCGTTGTCTTCATACTGTATATCATCTTGATCATATTCCGCCAAGCCCCCTTGCGTGATGGCACAAAGGGAGCAGGTCTAGGGACGCGGGAGCCAAAATAAGAGCCAGCCTCTCTCGCCTCCCAGCGATAATCCTTTGTAATCAAGTCGATGAGGCTTTCCCTGGATTCGGTTGACCGAGGGTGGTCCATAAGGGTAGTGACGCAGGCATGGTCATCAAATTCCATATTGAAGTCATCGCAACGCGAAGAGTTCCTGTTCCACCAGCCAGCCATATCCGGCTCCTTCTCCAAGAAAGTGAACATGACGACTACCGGAGCAGCTAGCCGATGCGTGATGGCGCAAAAGGTCTTGTAATGATTTACTGATGTTTTGGACGCCATAGCACCACGAACGCAGAACACGAGGAGGTCAATCTCTTCTCTTTGATGTCTCTCCTTGAGGAATTTCTCGAGCTCTCTTTTTGAATTTTCTCCAAAACTAGCTTGGAGAAAGCTCCTAGTGCCCTCACTAAGACCACGAGTATCCCACAAGCTATACCTTGTACCCTTCAAGGTGACTTCTCGACGGGAAGCAGTTTCGGTGCAAGGTTGACAGCCATCGGAGACGATGAGGGCGTTGGACCCTAAGATAAGGTTGATGGCGGAGCTCTTTCCTGTTCCCGTTTCTCCGAAGAAGATAACATTACGTCGAATATTAATGTGACTATGATAAGAGTCAGACGAGCCCTTCGGGTTCGCATGCGAACGTTCGATGTTTTGGAGATACACAGCCCCTATTAACGCTCATGAACACAATTTTACGGTAAAACATTATGTTTACCATCTTTGGCAGCAATATCGTATTCTTTTGACACCGCTGCTTCGAGACGTTCCGCTTGTAACATACCACATTGATCAATTATTCCCTTGGGTTACAACATGAAAATTGGCTATGATCAACAGGGCTCCTACAGACCTTTTCTAGCAAATCAATCCATTGGCTGTCATGCGAAGTATGAATGCAGACATAAAATTCCGCACCTGCAAGATCTGAGGTACATTCTCAACACTCACGTGCTTGTGGTCATCTTTGGATGGACCATATCCAGATGAAGATTCCTTGGCTTCATCGTTCCGAGCACCGAATTCAGTGAAGCGTACTACCTCGGAATTTCCCCGAGGGTATATGTTTGCCAAGGAAGAACCAAATCCAACGATTTTAGAAACCAACGTGCGATCCGAGTTGTCGACCTTGACTGTAACTCTTTTCCAGTGCAACAGTTCTTGGTTCACAGCGATTCTGAACCCGACTATGAATACTGCTTGATTCGGAATTCCAAGTCCGTACGAGCGGCGAGGTCCGATGAGCCAATCCAGAGGATGGACGGCTTCCCAAGTGCAGTAGTCTGGTAGGATCTGGCTGGCCATTCCAAGCTGCATGATCTTACACTTGGCGGATGATGCGGCGAAGGCTCTAAATGACGCGAGTGACCACGATTCCGCCTTATGGAATCCGGTGATCAGGTATAGGGAATTGTTACTGATGTCTTGATAAAGTCGTTCTCGAGCGAATCAGCACCACTCGACAGCGTTCTGGATGACGATATCCAAGAGCAATAATTTATTTTTCATCGTATGGCGCTCAGCCCCCTGCGGGAGAATGAGCATTGTGCCTTCGCCATCTTCGCCTTGGCTGAACTGATAATCAGTCAACCTGAGGCAACAATCAGAAGCGTTGAAAGGATAGATATCAAGCGCGCACCTATGAGCCTTTCCGTCTATGTGAAGCGGATCTGTAGAGGTGACTGCATTCCATGGCCGAAGACGTGATGGTACGTCCGGGACACTCGGAGTCGGGGACGACCTTGTAATCACCCTGGCCCAGCGGAATCTGGATGAAATTGTTTGGGACCCCTTTGGCTTCGTGGAGGCGGTGGTCTGGAGGTGAAGTTATGTTGAAGAAAACGTCGAAACTACCGTCCTCGGGGTCGACGACGCCGACGTCACCCAGTTTGAGTCCTTCACGTTGATAGCATTCAGGAAGACCAACGTCTGGTTCAGGCGTCCACAGAGGGTAGCCACGACGCGAAAGAAGCTTCCGTGCGTATACGTCTTGTGGGGAGTGGAAAGCTGGCATAGTGGTACGGTTTCAACATGCTGTAGACACGCCCCACGCAATGTATGGTAAGATAGACGCTGGTGTGACAGTACAACAAGGCGTCATTTGACTTTGCGCCTGCCGACAAGTTGGGCGAGATATTTGTGGTCGAAGAAACGTTGGCTGTTAGTACCGGTAGTAGGTAGTAAGTGAGCTAAGCGAACACTTGAATACTCTGAGACAGGCCCTTCAGCATTAATGATGATGACGGTTCCTTACTCGAACAGCTTCGTAGTACGAACTCGACCGCTCCGAAGTTTCTTTGGATGTCTATCGACGTGTCTTTCCCGCTCAGAACACGACCGTCCACAGCCTCACGCGAACAGAACGGGATCCGATTTCCTCGAACAATCATCGTCCACACAAAATCGACCCATCTGGAACTTACGACCACCAAGTTTCCTTGTGCGTTCGATTGACATATCTTTAGTCTCGGCACAAACACATCCACAACCCCTGCCAATGGACCATCCAAACAACCCACTAGTCACGACGATACGTACGAGCACTCACTTGATCCCTGATATCTCTAAATTTCCAACAAGCTCCCCCAGACGCAGATATTGACGGCGGACGCCCGTGTGGATATGATTGACCCTAGGTCTGCGCGACCGAGGGTGACCTATCGCCGGCAGCACACACCCGATCGTGTCCCTTCCTCCACCATCGCCCGCACCAGACATGCACTCCATGATAGGACATCCAGTCAAGTTAAAACGAAACATATTTGCCTTGATCATTGGGATCGACAATTATTCGGGTTGCCCAAAGCTTCGAGGGGCAGTCGCCGACGCGAAATCGTTTCAAGCGTACTTGGAACATGATCTTCAGATACCAAAAGATCAAATAACCACGCTCCTCGACGGACAGGCCACTCGCAAAGCTATCATACAGGCCTTCAAGAACCTGCAGAACAATGAACGCATCAAGGAAAACGATCCTATCATAATATTTTTCGCTGGACACGGGGGTGAACTTCCTTGTCCACTTTTCTGGGTAGCGTTGGGCAATGTCAAGATACAATGTTTGGTTCCTCAAGACTATGACGAGACGAACATCGAGCATCATCCGATTCCAGATCGCACGATCGGTGCTTTGATCGACAAGATCGCCAAAGAGAAAGGGGATAATATCGTAAATGTCCCCTCCCCAGAATTATTTCCTTTTCTGCTGACTGAGTCATATAGTGCGTCATCCTCGATTGCTGTCACTCTGCCTCTGGGACTAGAGTGAAAAACGAGGCATATACACCTCGATCTGCAAATTTGGAGTCGGGTTGGCAAACACGGTGTTGGTTTCGCTCGTCGTGGTCTCCAATCGCACGTCCTATATGCCACGTGTGGTGAGAAAGAGCTGGCTTACGAACATCAAGGACGTGGTCTGTTCACTACAGAGCTTTTGAAAACGTTCCGGAGCAACGCTATGGAAGATCTCACCTACGTTGAAGTACTTGAACGCTTACAGCGCGTACACTTCGTCAGGTAGTCAACAGTCCCATTCGGAAGGTCATCGTGACGCTGACGCTATTCGATCCCTTCAGCCAAAATCATCACTGCGAAGGAGTCAACCAACATCGTGTCATATTCGATGTCAAAACGCCTGCCGGAAGGCAAGTTCGTCACTCTGTTCGTGCTGACGAGAGTGGTAAGTTTACCTTCGGGGCCGGTTTGGCGCATGACATTGGACGTGGTGTGGAGTTCAACCTGTACAGCGATCAAAAGCAAGCCGTGGGTGAAATAGAGGTCGACGAGACTGCCGTGATCGAGGACTTTCAGACCACGGTGACCCCGCCCAATCGTCCTGTAAACTCGTCATTCGCATTCGCAAAGGTCAGACGTATCGGAAATCTACCCATCTTCCTCGCGCCTGGCGGAGACTCGTTGCGTATACTCGAAAGACTATGCAGCGGATGAAGGCCAACGATGATGTCCTCACGTTTCGACTGGTCCAGACTATCGAAGAAGCGAAACTGGAAGTGAAGATCGAGAGCGGTTTGGCAGTCCTCCGAGTTTTAGATGGACGGCTGAAACGGTTTGGGATGAAAGACGTTGCTTTCAACATGAAGGTCGATTATCTCATTCATGCTTTGGAAGCAGCCGCGCACTATTACTGGTACCTCGGTCTTACAAAGGAAAATAAGCTTGTCAATACTGATGACGGAGTGGTAGTCGATTTCTACCGGCTAGAGGAGTCGGAAGAATAATACAGCTTGGAGGATGGGCTGCCACTTCTCGTCCCTGTCAAAGGGCCAGGGTATCGTACCAAGGACGTTTACGCATCGGGAGCTATAGACGTGATCGATTTCGTTGTCGAAAAGGACAAACTGTACGGGATCAAGGTCACCAACAACACGAAGCGGGATCTGTACGTGAACGCGTTCTTGTTCAACAACGGCAGTTTAAGCATAGGTGAGCGCGTCCGTCCGTCGTCGGCTTCGTTGGCACGATGTCGATCTTCTCTAGCCCGATACTACACCCAGTCGGTGGGTATGGGTAAACCCGACCCTCCCGTCGAGCAAGCATCGTCGTTTACAAACACTGGCGGGTTGGCGATCGAGGATGGGCGCAAGGCGAAGCTCAAGGTGATACCGGTCATGACGCCGAGCGTGCCAACAGACGTTTGGTTCACGTTGGACGTACCTGTCGTGCAGAGACGACATCCAACGATGGATGTCTAGTCCTCTTTGTTCCGATTCTTGCGGAGAGTAGCACCCAGCTGTGGTGTAAGCAATTCAAACCCACGGTGCTAAATGTAGTTTAGTAATTTGTGCTAGTCAGCCATCCCCCACAGAATGCGTAACAAACTGGCAAGATTACCCAGACAGCGAGCATGCTCGAGCAAAGAAGGGGGGACACCATACATACCGAGTCGAAATTTTGGAATGCGACGATGGTGCGTACCAGTCAGCCACAGCTCGTCGTCAGCCGCCATGTTTACAGGCCTTAAAAGCCAGGGATCTTCGACTCTGAGCACCAGATCCCACAAGCACAAGCGCTCGTTCCTCTATACCCTCTTCGCCTTTTTACACGATGCGCGTTCTCTCTGTCGTCTCTGCCCTTCTCTTCGCTGTCACCAGCTTCGCCGCCGTCGCGCCCACGCATAACTCGTCCACAACGACCTCGCACAACACAACCGTCTCGCATAACACCACCGACACCGTTCCCGCCGGCACCCACAGAGTCAATCCCTTCATCCATCAGTCCGTTGATGCCTCCCAGATCGACACCGCAGCCTCTGCTCAAGGTGACGAGTCTGCCCAGAACATGAAGAACATCGTGTCCGATGCCACCGGGAAGCTCGATCTCATGAGCAAGCAGCTTTGTACGTATCTTCTCCCCTCATGTGATGCCTCCTGACCGTCGTCGTTTAGCCACCGGCTTGCAGCAATCTGATCTCCAAAGCGTCATGACGGTCATCTCCCAGATGAATGTGATGCTTTCCGAGGTTTCCGACAAGATGGAGACTGCGTCGGAGCGCGTCGAGATGACTTCGTCCAACGCGTCTTTCCTCGGACCATTCGTCTTCGATCTCCTCTGCGTGAGTTCAGGTTTGTGCTCGAGGATTTGCGTCGCTGATCATTCGGTATTAGTTGATCGCCACTATCTTGTTCAGCCTGATTCTGGCGGTCAAGAGCATTCTGTGGAACGCCGGCTACGAGATTATCGTCGTCATCAAAGAGTTGTTGTACGTCCCCTCTTTTTCGATCCTCATCGCGCATTTACGGTATTGATGCCTCGTACTCCAGGACTTGCATCTGCAAGCTTCTTGTCTTCCTGAGACCGTGCATCGATGGCATCTTTATCTTGGGCCCCATCTTCGAGTTGATCAAGTGCCTTGTCAAGACGCTCGCATCGATCTTTGGTATTGAAGGGTACTACTAATTTCGTCCTAGGAGCAATGTATGCTTGTGGATCGTACAAGTACGCCGAATGTATGAATGGAATAAGAAATGACGAATAGGACAATCCGACGAAAGCCACAGTGTCGACGCGGGTTCTCGGTTGCTAATTATAACGAGGGAAATATGTCGGTGAAATGCGGAAATACTGATGAGCGTGACGTCACCGTTGTGGATTTCATCTTTGGTCAGTATATTTTATAACCGAAATATTGTATTTAGACCTTCTCTGAAGTCCGCCCCAGTGCTCCTCCCTTCTTCCAGTCTTTAGATGATCTTGATGTCGTCACGGGTGAGCCAATGCCTTTCGGAGGCAAGGTGGATGACGTTATGGGACTGGGCCAGGAAGTGATGTCCCCGTGGGGAAGGAACTGCTTTGGATGGCAACCTGGTTGTCGACATAGAAGTGGATGGGCATGGGGGGTTAGTCTTCCAGGACGAGAAGTTGAGCCACGAGGGCCAGTCCTACTGCTTCAGCTTTGAATACTGTGCACTCTGAGGATGCACCGACTGTGTTGAAACAACTTGTCCCATATGGCCATTGTAGATCGTATGTTCATTTTCTTGTTATCATTATCGCCACGTTTCCGCACCGAACTTTGCATGCCTTTCATTGTATTTTAGTTGTCTATCTTACTAAAGGGTCTCGTCGCCTGGACCCGGTTTTATTGGCTAAACTCCCGTGCTGCTCAAAGCGAGGGCCAATTAGCTTGTTATCATTATTGCGCGGCCACATGTCCCCACTAGACTTTGCACGCCTTACATTACAGTATATCTTCTGTCGTTTTCCCGATTCTTTCTCAGTGTTCTACCACATCTTGGGAAGACCGTTGAGGTACTTATGCGTTTACATTTACATTCACTCGCAGATGCTCAGATATAGCCTACAACGTTCACCTAGCTCCATTTGGACTAGGTAAATACAGTGGCCACTGCATCGGATATTCGGCAACACCACCTGGAATGCTTTTTGTCCAACCAAAAGGCTTTCCTGCGAAACGTAATGCATATGACAACTTTCAACTTATCGCTTGTTTCATTTCAGGCGGTTTGCAGATGTGACTGGCAGTACATCTCGTGATGATTGCCGAGCCCCGTTCGGGCTGGCTCGATCAGCTATAAGGTAGGGCAAGACGGTTGAGCCGAGCTGCCGGATCACCAGATATTTTTGGCAGACTGAGGGGAAATGGACCCACTTTACCCAAGATGTCTTGGCCTCGTCGGCGAGAAAGTGCAAGACGTCGGTATTGTTCTGCGCGGTCATGATCGATAATGGGCGAGTTAAATTTCTCATAGTGCTGAAGTATGGACACGTTATTACTAAGTTCCAGAGTAGTAGATCTATGTATGCATACATATGAAAATATAATGACACGGAAAGGCAAGCTTTCGCAGAGAAGCCCCACATACGGGTGCTTCAACCACGTTGCCGGGGTTCCGAGGGGTAATTAGAACAAAGATAACAACAAGATCCAGCTTCAACAAATCCCAGAGTGAAGAACTCACATCTTGCAAACGAGTTCCGGCCCATTCTTCAAGACACCGTACTTCCCATTTTCAATCCACCCTCTCCGATCCCAGTTCTGAAGCGTCACGTCCGCCTCCTCGCAAAGTACCTCAAATGCCTCCAAAATATCCACCTCCTTGGTGCGCTCTGCACCGACAGCGCAACGAATGCAAAATATACCATTCAAATCCGTCTGGGTGAATGCCACGTCAGTCCGTGCAGACAGCCGTGCATAAAACGCCCTGTTCAGAGCATTCAGTTCCTCCAACACGGGTTCGGCCTCAGACATCCGTGGTGCCAGTCTGAACACAGTCAATGATAAACAGGGCGGCGCGACCAGCTGAAAGTGAGCAGATTGCCTGATGAGCGAGGTAAAGCAATCACTACATTGCATCATCTGTGCACGGCAATGCAAGGTTTAGTTATATCTCAATGTTCATAGATGGGACGAAAAGATGAATGAGATGACACCCACCTGACGGATGTATCGTTGGAAACCTTGTACCCCGTAAGATCTCAGAACAAACCATACTTTGAGGGAACGGAACCGCCTCGTTAGGCCCAAGTGCCAATTACGGTAGTCGTTCACAGTTCCTAATGCCACTGTCACCCAACAATGCATGCCTCTTACAAAAAAAACGTGCCTGTGTCACCGTGTTTAAATCGTAGGAACTCTGGGGTCACATTTAAAGCATCCGTCAGGATTTTGTGGTCTCGCACCCAAAGCGTTGAGCAATCCAAGTTGACAAGCCCCAACTAGGAATATGGCAGCATAGTGTTTAATCAGGATCAGAGGTTCAGGGAAACAGAAAGCAAAAGGGAAACACGTACCTTTGTAAAGTTCGTACAGAACGAGTCTGCGTATTTGTTGACGTCATCGAGCAAGCAGACATCCCTGTATTCTGGACAGGCCGTGGCCATTCCGGCCCATGCAACGTCCACGTGAAGCCACATGAAAGGAACAGTCACAACTACTCCCGATATCTCGTTAGGATATGTTTCTCCGCAAGGAGACGTCTTACCAATTTCACCAAGTTCTCCGAGACGGTCAATGGCCCCCGACGACGTGGTACCAACAGTCGCAACTACAAGACACTGTCAATTACGAAAAATGACACAGAACAGGGTACGCCATGCTCAATATGAATGGACGAAGGCCAGATTGTGTGTCTTCATCCAGCGCGCGCTTCAGTGTCGCCCCACGCAGTGCATAGTTGTCCGTTGCTGTGACCTCGAGTGCGCGAACCTTCAGACCTAGTATCAACCCTGCCTTTTCCCCCAGTGAATGCGTTTGCGTTGTCGTATACAGAACTAGTTGCTCTGCGCGTACGTTGGGATTCTGATTCATATACCTCGATCTTGCAGCAACGGCTGCGATGAGTGCTGATTCAGATGCGGTCGTCTATGTAGCTAGATGAGATCACAAGAGTGAAAAGGGAATGCTGATACTTGCCTGAATTGCACCCCCACCTTGACTTGATGAATTATGAAATGTGTTATCAAGGCCCAGCATTTTAGCCGTCTGCATAGAGGTCCCCGAGTATAGCTGCGAAAGTGCTGGGAGTAGGAAAATAGGCAAAGAAGCGTGGGTGTTGCCAATGCATTAGACCTTTTTTAGATTATTCGTTTATGGGAATTCCCTGGGCATCCGATGGCAAATATGCATACCAGGGACAATAAATTTGTGATAATCTTGTGTAATATTCTCGAAGACCTCGCCTGACTCGGGTGCTGCCACTGCGAAGAATGGAGATTAAGATTGGTCGAGAAATATTGATAAGGAGGCTTACAAGGGAGAACTCGTCTCAAATAGCCAGGTTCTACTTGTGATGCGACAGGTTTATTGCGGAGAGAATAATAGTGATCACATATGTCATCTATCGCTTGATAACCCGCACGACGAAACCTGGCTTGTCTGAATCAGTGATCATATGGCTGTCTGACAGAAGGAATTTACTGACTCTTCAATGTCCATGGTTGCGTATGATATTTGCAAGGTTAAATGTTCAAACGTTTATTTTGGAAATGGTATGGTCAACGAGTTTGAAAGTCGTGAGCGGGAATGTGAGGATGTGGGGGTGGGCAGCTTACGATACTAAGTATTTTGGCCAGTGGTTCTTATATGTGTCACTGCTGTCGGCATGGTTTTAGTGCTATCCCAACCTCGACACTGAAATTTTACACGGGCAAACGTGGTTAGTACTATATATTCCGTGAGTGTGCGTGGCGTACATATTTAAAGATGTTGAAATTCGGGTCGCCACCTCCGGCTGATGAATGAGCAACCTGCGATTGGCACGGAGGGAAGGAAAGCGCAAGTGAGAATATTTGGTTAGAGTGTGTGTATACCATGTGCAAAAGCCGTCTGTGAGAAGGTTTTGCCGTACTATAGTAGCGTAAGCCATATTCTCTTGGCAGCCGAATAGAAAGATTACGGTAGCGTAGTACATAGTACATATCAGTGTTGTTCATCTTGAAAGACTCGAAATGCCCTCGGGCATGGCACTTTAAGGGCAGACTCGATCCATGTGGACCATAGTCTATCTGGATCACGATGCCACATGGACGACAAAATTGCTGGAGTCCTCCCAGCTCCGAGGCTGAGTCCCGACCCGTAGGATCACACCTCTTTTTAAACCGAATTACCTGAGGTCCTTCACCCACCCATCGCGGTCACTGCCAGTGGTATTTATTGCCAACTCCCGAATCCGTTTAGCAAGTGAGTGGTTGTCCACCTAGACCATTTTTGAAGGTTGACGATCGGGGTACTAGCGGCAGTCCCATCTGCCCTGGGAGGCTGAGAGGTCTGATGGTCGGTTGGCGGATGTGGCAAACAGATTCGATGACCCGAAGATCTCCCCTTTGCAGTGACTAGCATGCACTTATACTTCAGGAAACGCTTTGCATGCCTGAACCACCCAATTATGGACGCACCTTTTTTATATAGTAGGTTTCGAGTTTCAGACCGGTTATGGACCAAATAGACTGAGTCGGACGGTGCTTTTTTTAGATAGTAACAGCGATTTCGGGGGTGGTGGTGGCCAATATAGCCATGGGCGCTGTCACGCCCTGGTTTGCATGTGAGTGCGTGCCCCCTCCTGACAGGCTTGGCATGTAGCTTCCCACCAGTTCACCTTCGCATCCAAACGCGTACTACAACCATGTTATCTCCACCATCTTTATCTCCCGGTCCCTTTCAGCCCTACAACCCAATGACGGGCTGATTCCCGACTCGCGGAATTTTGTCCCTGACGAATATCCCTCCTGGTACCCAACCTTGCCTCAGTCCCCCGCACTTTCTGGATACCCTATCGCTCCCCAACCCTCGCTGACTGAGTGGCTCGAAGATTTTACCGATGCCTGTGGGTTTTCCAATCTCCACCCCCCCTGGAGACACCGTCACTCCCAATCCTACCATTACCACATTTGCCTTCGCTTGAACTTTCTGATTATTCCCCTACTACTCCCCAGCCTTCAACTACAGAAGCGTACCAAGGACCCACCGATCCCTTCTCTGGTTTGCTCACAATGCACCAGCCTACTACCCTCTTCCCCGCGACGCCAACTCTCCCGACTCTCCCCCCTTCCCTAAACTCTTCTGACTCCGTCTTGTCCGACATTCAACCGGACACCGTCCATCAAGGGGATTATACAACGTCCGAATGGCATATTCCCGTCCACCATCCCGGCGTGACGCCGACTCTCCCGACTCTACCACCCCCTTCCCTAGACTCCCCCGACTCCGTCTTGTCTGATAATCAACCTGACGCTGTACATCGATCTCCTGAGGGAGATTACCTCATGTCCATTGTTAGGTTGGCACGTTCCCGTTCACTATCCCGGTTCACAGATGCCCCCTGTGCACGTTGGTCAATGCCACTTTGTGCACGAGTATGGCGCTCAGCCAGATGGCGCCGCAGTCGGGTGTGGGACGACTCTTCCTCCTCACCAGACGCCAAACACCAAAAAACAGAGGGGGATAAGAGACCCCCAGCATGACACCCTCGGCCCAGTGCGACCAAAACACAGGAGGATAAGAGACTCCCAACATGATACCCCCGGTCCGGTGCAAAGAAAACAGAGGAGGAAAAGAGACTCCCTGCATGGCGTACGTCTCTCCCTCATGTTCACCCAGATTCGAGCTAACGCCCTACACACAGATCGGGGAAAAGTACCTCTGCGAACAATGCAATCTCATGGTGCTCTGTCGTCAACAGAGAGCTCACGACAGGGCAAACCACTCTGGAGAAGTTTACGTTTGTCATATGTGTGTGGTCATGTACGGAAGGGGAATTGGGTGAGTCTGTTTTTAATCGTTGCACGATCTGTTTTCTGACGGACGACGACGCGGTCCGGATGAACAGAAAGGATAGCCTCAAAAGGCACATCGTCGGGCTTCAGGATCACCAAAAGTACGCCGAGCCTCCCGCGTCCTCGCAAGCCTGACGAGTTCTTCGACGTGGAGGGACTCAGACGCATGATGCAAGCCATAGATAACTGCCATGATGTCCAGCAAGATCAGACCGGCACTAGCGCTCAGGCGCAGGCTTGATCGAACCTTTTTTAAATTTCTTTTATTTCAAAAACTCGCCTTCACATACATACTTTCCCTGATACATACGGAATCGACGACGACGAAGTGGACGTTACTAAAATATGCGTATCTATGATCTCAACGATGAGCCTCTCTTACAGTATAATACGAAGGGCCGATCTTACCTTTCTGGGAATGCTTTCTTAAGATCCCTAAAATTAGACTGAAACCTTTTCATTTGTGTGCAATCACGGGCGCAGGTATTCCGAAGCCGCCGCGTCTGTTGTGCCATACCGGCTCCAATTACCTCGTTGCAATGCTAGGTGCCATCGTCGACTAATATTCGAATAGTAGTATCCATGCTCAATGGCCCAAGATTCTGAAGATTGCAGTGAGACCGTCGCGAAGGCATGACAAATATTTCAAGTTCCGCGTGGGCAAAACCTCCGTCTGATTCGGTGGTTTTTCCTTGCGCCCCCTTCAACGATGTTCGTCAGATGTGAGTACGTGGGCGAAACTTGGTAAATAAGTCGTACGACCATCGACGTGCCTATTCACTATCAGTTCTTGCAGTGCCGTCTCGGTCAGGACATCGTCCGATGGTCCTACGTATCAATCATTGGAATTCATGCAGTGTTGTCCCGACCATACATTACGACGTACGTACAAGACTGATCATGTATCCAGTGCAAAGAAGCCTACATAGTTTGACATCTCCGAATGGAATCAAAAGGAGGGCATGATAAAAAAAAAGTACACGCAGTGCACGAAACGACGAAAGACGAAAACGAAACAAAATCCGACCATAAAAAACATAGTAAAAAAAGATAAGAAATCCCACCCTCTACGATCGTTCACCCAACTTCATCAACCCCTTCATCGCGTTCGCAATTGCAAAACTCGACTTGGCCATGATCTGTCGCGATTCCTTGGTCACTTCAGGAAGCGCCTGCACGTCCTGTAGCTTCCGCGCATGTTCGGACAGCTGCCCGAGTATCTCGGCGCCTTGTACTGCAGACGCAGGCGGTAGATTTCCACTACACACCGCCACGATGCTCGACACAATCGTGATGATCTGCGTCAGGTTCTCGTTGAGCGTCGGCGCGGGTATTGGCGTGCGCACGCCCGAGAGCACACTCTGGATCGCATACACGATCGATTCGGTCTGCGCTTCGAGGTAAGGCTGTCGACCACACGTTCAGTACCGGGACTTGTGCAGAAAGAAAAGATAACGCGCATGACGTACCTTGAGTTCTGACCACGCGTCTTCCGTCGGCGCAGAGTCATCGCTGAACCCTCCGCTCCCTGCCATCACCTTGTCGAATATCGGAGGCGGCGAATTCGTGCTCGAGCTCGATGGCTCCGACGACGACGCCCCGCGTCGGTCCGCAAATCTCGCAGGTATTTCTCCATCGCCGCGCCGCATGCTCGCCACAGACGACGACTTGCGGTCGTGCCCGGAGCGGAGCTCCTCGATAGTCCGTATGGGCGGCGTCTGCGACAAAGGTGGTACCGAGAACTCGTCCTGCTCGACGCGCGTCGCCTTGCGAATGAACACGATCCGCGATATCTCCGTGACCGTCATGGAGACGTGGCTCGAGGCTGCGTCAAGGAGGCTGACGGGCGACATGCCAGAGCTTACAGCATGTGTCTTGGTCGCTACGACGAGGTTTGATAGGGTCGCTTCGAGGCGCTCACGAAGAGAGTGGAGATGGTCGATGTCGACGTTGACGCGCATCGGTCGTAATTCGTACACTCGAACGTCCTCAATGATCGCAGAGGTGGCGTTGACGACCGCTTTCATGGGCATGAGAACGCGCGTCGGGGCGTTTGACCGCCCTGCTGCCAAAAGACTGTCGATACTTGACACAAAAGCCGTGACGTGAATGTCGACAAGTCCACCATCCGCAGCTATGGGCATTTGATCGTCCGTCTTGGGAGCTTGTGTATACAACTGAGACGTGGCTACGAACGAAAGTAGAATCAACTCAGAAAAGATACAAAAGGAAGGTCACCTTTGACATTCCTTAGCTCCGTCTTTGCTAGCTCGTACTTGCGCTTGTACTCTTTAAGTTGGCTGTCCAGATCACGGATGACCGCGAGGTCGGCATCTTTTGCAGTCAGCAACTCGTCGTTTCTACGGCCCAGGTCCGCAAGCTCGGTCACCAAACCCTCCATATCAGATCGAAGTTGTTCAATCATCTCACTGTCGCCCTGTCCAAAAGTTAGATGCGACGGTCAGCAGAATCGAAAGCGAATAGACAAACTCGCGACAAACCACCACCACACTCATCCTCGAGGTGCTCGAGGCGGTCGCGAAGGATCTGAAGCTCCTCTTCGTCGTTTTGAGCCCGCTTCATTTCTCTCTCCTTCTCCCTAGCTCGTAGGTCACGAAGTTCATCGAGCTCTTTCTGCAGCGCTTTCATTGCAGATCCATGTTCCTCGGCGCGCTGTACAGGTCATCAACATTGTAACGAAATTCGGTCCACAACTCGACCCACCTTGCGGAAGCCATCAATTTCTTCCTCCAATAGTTTGATCCGCTGTTGAGAATCCCGCAGCTCGTTGTCTCGTTGTTCCGCGTTTCCAAGATCTCGTTCCAGGCTCGCGATCTTGCCTTGCATCGTCGCGATCTTGAATTCATACTCTCGTCTCAACCGCTCGTGATCCTCTCCTCCTACGCTAGCTCGTCCTCCTATACTCCTTACAGCTGACCGGTCAGACGTCACAGACGCCCGACCGAGCGACACCTTGTCAAAGTAATCGTCGCCACTTCTCGTCCCACCACCCTCGTCCTCATCCAAAGCATCACCCGACATTTGGTTTCTCAGTCGCGCGCTCAACGCGCTCAAGCCACCCAAGGGAGGGACCTCGTTGTCTTGCTCCTCGTCTACCCCACTGAAGCCATCCCCATCTTCGTCCTTGCCGCGATCACCGACGACGATGACCGAACTTTCTCGTGCCTCTTCGCGTCCGTAGGGGACCTCGATGTCCTCCTCTGCAATCGTGCTTTTGTTTGGAATGATCATACCGCTCGTTGCGGTCGCACTCTGAGCGGTCGTCGTGCTCGTGGAGTCGCTGTGGATACTGGTCGACGCACTCGGCCGACGGCCAAAGTCAGGGATGGGACCACGTGCAACGTCTTGGGATGGCTTCTTTCGAGAGCTGAGCGAAAAGGGGTTGGGGTCTGATCCGTAGGCTTCGTCACTCCGTCTGGGTGGCACTTCGTCGTCGCTCGGCCGGTGTCGCGAGAATCCGTCTTCCGAAGGGCGCCGACCTAAGATGTGATGTCCGAACCCGTTGTCCAACCCTCTATCTTCTGAAACGCGTGTCATTCGAGAGCCTGATGGGAGGGAGGGCGGATCAGACCGCGGCGAAGCATGAAACTCTGGAGAAGGCATATCGTCATAGGCTGATCCGGGAGAACCAACTGGGACCATGCCAATTTCACTCTGCTACATGTGAATAAGCGACGAGAGGTATGTTGTGAGACATACGGACCTCTTCTTTGAACTCGGGGTAACGTCTCGAGAGTTCAAAGTATACGTCCGAAGACAGATCTTCGAATCGGGAGGTCGGAAGAGTGGCGAGCTTCTGTCGCGCTTGGTTCCGCTTGGGATGGAACTCGTCTCGCGGGGGGAGACATGGTACTGGGTTCGGGTGAGTAATAAGAACCCGGAAGCATAAAGAAGACGCACCTTCGTTCTCTGGCGTGTTCAACTTTCTGCGAACGAGCTCGTCGTACACGTCCGTGGAGAGCTCTTGAAACTGCTGCTTGGTGAGCCGGGTGAGTTTTTGCCGCGCAGTCGACCGAGAGTTTGCCGGAGCTAGAGGATGCGGTGTCAGATGGCCATTCGTAGACCAGGGACGCACGGACATTTGGCGAGGTATGCGGTGAGGTATTGCTGGAGTTCGTTGTAGTGCGTCCTCGCGATGGCCCTGGGATCGATGGTGGGCATCGCAGGCAAGGATGCCTGATCTTTAACGGGACGATACGACTCGGTGCGGTAGTTGGAGATGCCGGAGAATGTCGTCGGTGTCGGCGACGACGCCCTCGACGACTGGTTCCGCTTCATGGTCGTTCGAGAAGACGGGCTCGTTGGAGCCGTGCGCTGCGTGGAATGGCTCCAAGACGGTCAGAAACCACGAGGCTATGGGCGCGTGAACCCGGTTCTCACGCCGCCCATGTGTAATGATTGACTAGCCTGTCAGACAGAAACGTAGTATTCTTTGAAGAGGATCCTGTCTCAACTACGAGTTCATCGTGTCCGAGGAGTCGGCTCTGAAATAGCCCTGACAGCAGCTGGCAGCTCAACAGAGCATCGGAGCACGAGGCCAACGCCGAGGTCAACACAGTTATTATTTTTAAAAGGATGCAATTGACGTCAATCAGAAAAGTTTTTGTGAGCACGCGCAAATAGTCTGAAGTAAGTACTAACAGAGAGTGGCACATGATTGTATCGATCGTGTCGGGTTAGAACATTTATATCCCGTCGGAAGACCCTTAGTACACGATAAAGACTCCAGTAGCGAACGTTCATGACCCTTTTCACATACCAGATATTTATAATCAAGGCGTGAAGCTCTGCATAGTAATGTATTTAGATACATAACTTTATTTCCAGACACGTCGATACTATGACGTCTCACCCAGACATCGGCAATCATATTGCAATGACGTACGGAACATTGCAGGTTTTCAAATCTCCAGAACCTCTTGGAATACTTAAAAGTTACATACAACCAACATCTCATCGACGTGGGTCTTTTGAGTCAATATACCTCAAAAGTCGCAAGCAGCGTACTGACCAACTCCAGTCGGCCCGCCTGAATACCTCCCAATCCTAGTGCACCAATACAGACTCATGGATAGCCCCGAAGTGCCTGAGAAAACATTGGATTATGTATCTACGGTGACCCTTCTTCATTTCTTGATTGATTTCTTGACTCGCGTCATCTTCTCATCACTCTCGGAGACCGCTCTGCACTATCCGCCTTAGTTCACATAGTGTCCGAGTCCCGTTACATGACCGCTCCTCATACAAGGTCAATGATTGATACTCGGATCTTGCAAACCCATCAAACGCGATAAACAAAGTTCCCCGGATTGGTCGTGTTCGACTCCAGCACAGCAAGGTATGTATGTATGCGGACAGAAAGCAGCCCAATCCGCTGACAATTGTGTGAGCGTCGTCGCGTTCAAGATTTTGATAGCCTGAGTCAGGGGTGAATCAACTTGACAGTGTCCAGGAAGTCTGTTGTGTATATAGGATAGGTAACTTGAAATCTTGGTCGTTTGGTTAGGCTCAACAGCCAGGCAAAAGGCTGGCAGCGAATTCAACGAATCAATGATAACTTACTTCGAAGCAATTTGCCAATCGGGTTGTCAACTTAATCGTTGCGTTGACCACCTCTGAGACTCTTCGTCCAGTGCAAGTCACCGAGAGGGATTTATTTCTCGGACTTTTTTAGGCGTCATTCTTCTAGGGTCAATTAGTTCACGGGCACATGCTTGGAACATCTGTATCTCATTCATCCGCGTCAATTTTGGCCACTTTGTGGGATGTACGTCACAGACCGCGTTTCGATTGTGGAGGGAAAAGACAGAGAGACGTAAGTAGTACTGACCAGAACGGGGTTCATTGCTTTGGCTCTCGTTGACTTACTCGTCCACACTTAGGTGAGCGCCAGCTGGGGCATTGAAGGCAGGTGCATATCCGATGTCGTAGCCGACTGCCTAATGAAGTTCACTGAAAAGATGGATATCACTACGTGTTTGAGTCGCCGGTGTGCGAGGAAGCGGGCGAGCTAGTCTAGACAACTGGAATACAAATATTCCATCTGCAGGTCAACGTGCAATTCTTTCCAACAAGACTTGCAAAAATTATCCTCTGAGCTCTACTTCATCACCTAATGTGGTACGCATTACTCCATTGAACAACAAAGCCTTTTAAACGTCGCTTCAAGAGCCGGGTTCGAAATTTGTTTTCCATCTGCGTCAGTTACCGCTCCGTCTTGCAAGGAAAAGGCAACGTTCGTCACGCTTGTCATGAACCAAGGATTTATCTTCGCAGAATGAGTATCTTGTACAAATCATGGTACCTTTTTTACTTATTTTAGATATCATTGTCTTGCATTGTGACGCATTCGCCTCGTTCGTCGTTCTTCTCCTAGCGTAGCGATTTCGTCCAGAGATGGCTTGGAATGGCCAGGTCAACCAGTTCCCACCAGAGCGCATGCTCGGGACGCCCATGTCGTCCAATAGATCGTCGATCGTTTGTGGCCACCTAAATACGCGTCAGTGTCAGTCACAAAAGACAAGGAAAAAGATGTCGCGAGAGTGACATACGACCAGAACGGGAGCTCGCTGCTGTAGCTCTCATTGATTGAGGACGCCGTTTCGGGGAACCGCTTACGTGTCCATGCGGCGGTGCGTGCCGCCTCGGCGAGCGCTTGTTCGGGCGTCGAGGGTAAACGCATGTCGTCATAGACAAAATAGGACGATATCCAGTGCGCCATTACCTCGAACGAGTACCCGTTGTTAGTCGTGAACTGTTCCTCGTCAGTGTGCCTTCTTTTCAGGCAAGAGACTTGCATACCACGGCGCCATTGATGGCAAAGTTGCGCTTGCAGATATTTTTCGCGGGAACAATGCCGCGGTAGATGGATGCGGACGACACGTCACTTCGTGAGGTTGTGGGCGGGGAAGTCAGAGTCGTGTAATGGGCCCATTCGTCCACGTCGGCATCCTCCGAAGCAGGGTGCCTCGCGATCCCGAGCTCGTCGGCCGTTTTCGCTAGAAAAGTCGATGAATATTCTCGGCACGACGTACGGACCAATCCAATTACCTGTGAAAATGTGCGCCCAGGACGAGGAGTACCCCGTTGCGAGGACGACTGCGTCCGCACGGATAGTCTGTCCGTCGGACAGCAGGATAGATCCGCCGTCCAGAGCGAAACCTCGTGCCTTTTTCGGCGCTGCGAGTTGGATATGACCTTGGTTGACAAGTGCATGAAAGCCGTTCTTTCGCCAGGTTCCTACGTCGGTGGTACGGACGCCCCAAAACAACAAGTGGGCGTTCCGTAGGGGCGAGTCCTTTGGGATTTGCAGTGCCTCTAACTGGGTGTCGTTGAAATTAGACGACGGACGATGTGAAAAGATGCGTACCGAACTCCATAACAAGAGGTTCCAGAACCCATGCGTGATCATGCTACCGAGAGCAGTTGTGTGTAAGAAGCGCCTGATTAAGTAAGTATAGAAGATTGGGTCACTCGGGTTCTAATGGAATGGCTTACTCCAGACGTGTTCGTAGTTCGATATGCGGGGATAATACCGAAAGCAATCTAGATTTATTACATCATGAGCAGGGTAAACACCGGTCAAAATCCAAAAATATACCTGCTCTTCCTGACACAGTCGGGGAGCTGAATGGGATATGCCAATACCCCCTCTGCCTTTTCGAATACCACTGTCACCTTGACTCCATGGCGCGCCAAATGAGTGGCAGCGCTGAATGAATGATCAGATCTGGAATGATATGTACTCAAAGTGACTGGTATGCTCACTCTTGTGCAGATTTCCCACCTCCGACTATGACGACCGAGAACTTTGGGTTTTTCTGAGCTTCTCCGAGAATCTGCTCGACGTGTGATGCAAGCTTGGACGTGTGTACGACTGGACCGTGAAAACCAGCTCGTATCGCAGACTCTGTGGAGAAGAACTCGGGAATACGTGCTTGGCTACATCCCTACGAAAAAGGATCAGAGAAGCACGTAAAAAACGTCTGGAGACTCACCCCAGTACACAAAACGATGCGAATGTAACTCAACAACTCCTTGCTGCCTGTTTTGAGATTAAGCACTTCAACATCCCAACCCAAGCCGCACTCTCTGCGCCGAACATCGAGAATCTCGACTTCGAAACGGATCCGACCTGACAAAAATTTATTGGCGAATCTTTCCATGTAAGCGCTCATGTCTTCGCCACTGAGACGGTTTCCCGTCTGTTGCTTGTATGCCGGAGATGGCATGGGTAGAGGGGTGAACTTGAATTCCCCATGTACGCTAGGATCACACGCATGAAAATGTGACTCATGCGATGGCATCAAAGACTCACTTGTTGAGAGCAATGCCTGGATAAATGCGTTCTTTGGCCCATATTCCCCCCACAGTCTTGTCACGCGTCAAGAGCTGTACATTCTGAAAGCCATCTTGGAGGAGAGTGTAAGCGGTGATCAGTCCAGCTGCCCCTGCACCTATGATTCCGACACTCTGTTGAAGGACAGGCACCTCGAAGCCGACCATTGGTGAAAGAAGGAAGCGACGAGGCAGCTGTTCCCATCAGATGTATTTTCATACTTCTTATCTATATATTATGCACCGGAGCAGCGGCAACGATGGGCCCCGTTACCTGAGCACCTGACCGTTACGCTCACGTGCGCTTTCCTTTTGGCGCTGCGTCTCGCGCAAGCGCACCCTAGTGGAGTTTTCTGGCCCTCGGCGGTGTGAACTTCTACTCGCCGTGTGAGTGCCGTCCTTTTCGCGCTGCGTTGAGCGCGAGCGCGCTTCAGCTGAGTTTTCTGTCCTCGGCCGTGTGAACTTCTGCGTCACGCCCATTTGCAAAACATCGCGTCACGTTTTCTATCGCGCTCATCCCTGTCTCGGCTGTCTCTTTATTTCGTACCGTACAGACCTTTGCTACCGACGACACGTATACCGCTCCTGTACATTTTTTCTACTTACTCGATGTTTCAAAAATTATTCAACATGCTCTTTTGCAGCATTTTTCCAATCATTGCTCACTCCCAGTGAGAACCTGCTATGCTCAAATTGGATGGGATATGTGCGAGTGTGCGAGCAGAAGGGCTGTACGAAATAGACAGAAGTAGGAATGATAAATTTGGTTTGCTTGTGTCCATCTATGTATATTCAGTGATAAGCATACCTGAATATGTTCACTTCTGTAAGTGCAGACTGCAGCTTCTGCAACAATCTTTGAGTCCACTTGCTAGCAGAATCACTTGCATACCCACCCACTGGTTACATCCAATGCCAGAACAGTCCACTTCACAAGAAAACACACTCTGTACATGTGTGTGCCAGAAGTTTGGATTTGGCCAGCTACATCAAGTCTTGAAGGCCACATGGTATCACCATCTTTCCCTTGCCAGTAGCAAGGAAGAAAGGCAACAAATCCTTACTAGACAGGATCCTACTGGCATGGTTGCTCAGTGCCATGTGTTACAAGTATTCTGATGGACACTTGTCACAGCTGCCTACCAGAGGAATGTCTTAGGATCTTATTCCCAGGAAACTATGAACCCCTGTATGATGACTCATTTTACTCCTTCCCTTCTGATACAGACTCATCCCTTTTGGGTATTTCCTTTTATGAACCATCTTCATTTGATGCTGCCTATTTAGACTTCTAACCACATTGGTACAGTTATTCTCATTTCACTTATTTCATATTCCCCTTTCATCATGGATCTAATCACCTCTTTTCATCCACTGCCCAGATCTAGTATTTCCATATCCATCCAGTCTCACTTACACCATAGGCCATTGTATTACTTCATGGACCGCAGATTAGCAGTACTTTCACATATGCTTCAGTACTCCTTAAATACCTGCCTTATGCAGCCATTTGTACTCAGCTAAATTTGTGCAATTATACACAGTGTTTGATCTCACTCCAGTGTGATGGTTCTGTTGAGACTCTACCTGGATTTCTATAGGACTTCATGTTGCCTTTGAGGACACTCTGAGAGAGTGAATGTGTTACGCTCAGGCGTAGACCCGAGTGACGAGGAACGAGGAGACGTTAACATCGCTATTCAGCTGACGTGGCAAGGGTTTGATAGACGGGCGATCCGCTATCCTCAGCCTCAACGGTATGTCGTGAGCTGTTGACCTGGTCAACGTATGTCATGATGCAGGGACGAAGGAGTCGCTAGGTGATGTGACGACGAAGGAACAAGGGGAGCGCCTACTCAACAGTAAGGTGAGGACTGGGGGACCCGAGGGGAATCGATGATCAAGGTAGATTCGGGTAGGTCTAACTTGGGGAATACATCGAGGGTATAGAGAGGTTTATATACGCGAGTCAGGAGAGAATGAAGCGGAGCGTAAAAGGGATGACTCGACTATAGAATGCGATAGAATCGTGAAGAAGGGAAGTGAGTCAGAGATAGCAGTAATAGTACAACTGTGGATACTGTGGATGAGTCATGCTAAATAGGTAAGCGAAGATAAGAGAAAAAGGGGAATAATAAAGTGGCTCTGGTGGGACTCGAACAGTGAGAGCAGTGTCTGTAGGGTAAGAGTGAAGAGAAAAGAGTAGGGGTATACGCGAATTGTAACATTACCCCCTGGTTAAGGGTCAAGTCCATGACAAAGACTAGAAATCACCGTAACCAGAACCAGCGTCGTTGAAGTCTGCCTCCCTTGAGACGTAAGGGTCCATGTCGGGAGAGGGAGAGCGGGCGGGTCGTCTAATGACGGGTGATCGTTGGGCATGAGAGAATGGGAGACGACATGGGGCCCTGTGATAAGATTCCTGAGAAGAGGAGCCTGACGAGGACGAGGGGGGGAGGATGGGGGAGCGACGAGGCCACGAGGGGCATGAGAACCGTTGGTGGCCCGGAGCGTACTCCTTGCATTTATTGCACTGGTAACGGGGACAGTTGATACGAATATGTCCCATGGTGTGACAGTGGAAGCATTGGAGAGTCATGTGGGGGCGAGGGGAGGGGGCTCGTGGGGGGTTGAAGTGGGAGAGGATGTGTAGTTCTGTCTCATTGAGGGGGGAGGATGACGTGGAGATGGGAGGTGATTCTGGGGCGGTGACAAAGGTGAACAGGGAGGGGTAACGAAGGTGTGAGTCTACTTCCGCGACGAAGGCCAACATGTCACATTGATACATTGTCTGGATAATGTGATTCTCCAGAGTGTGAAGGACGTGGGAGAGGTGGGAGCGGTAAGCGGCGGTCTCGGCAGAGGTGGTAGGGGCGGAAGTGGTGAGGAGGATTTGCGACATGGTGAGGAAGGTTTTGTATAGATGGGTAAAGGTGGAGTTTGGCTCCATGGTGTCCAGAAGGGCACAGGAGAGAGGGAGCCGGCGTAGTTGGTGGGCTGTGGTGTCGACCAGGTCTTGGTCGAGGGGGAATGGATGAGTGGGGAAGGACAATGGGGGGTGGTTGACCGGGGCGTGCCGATTCGAAAGTCTATCGATGAGAGGGACGGGGGAGGCGGGGGAAGACCAGGTGTATCTGGCCCAGACATCGTCAGAGGGGACGGAGGGGGGGATGGGGGGTTTGTAGGTGGGGTCCAGTTGGTCCTGGGCATTGGCGGTGGAAGACCAGCCAGTCTCGATGATGTCAGAAGAGTTGTCATTGGAGGGGGTGGTGGGGATTGCCATGGTGGATATGATGGAAATGGTTTGAGGGGGAGAGAGACCGTGACGTTGTTTATATCCGTTCAGGATATCTGTGGAGTTCTGTAGGTTCCTTTCGGGTTCCCAGAAGTCTTCTTCTGCGAAGTATCCTTTCCATTGGATCAGGTATTGCCGGGCCGTCGGAGACCTGCGGTGTTTGATGATCTTTTCGATCTCGTACTCTTCTTGGCCATCAATTAGATCAGGTGGGGGTGCCGGGAAGTTGGGGCCGTGTACGCGGTTTTCGCGATAGGGTGATAAGAGGGAGGCGTGGAAGACGGGGTGTATCTTCCAGGTATGAGGAAGGCGGAGTTTGTACGTCAGGGGGGAGAGGACATCGGTGATAGTAAAGGGGCCTTCGCGTTTTGATGTGAATTTGGGGTTGACGACGAGGCATTTGAGGTTCCTGGCCTCAAGCCAGACTTGGTCGCCCTTGGCGAAGGGGGTGAAGGATTTCTTAGAGCGGGCTGCCATGGTTTGTCTGGCGAGCTCATGGGCAGCGAGGGCCTCGTTGCGGGTGGCGGTGAGGGAGCGGAGGCGTTCCTCAAGGGCGGGGATCTTCGATTGGGTGAAGATCTCTGGGAGTGCTTGGGGTTCGTATCCCATCATGAGATAGAACGGAGATTGCCTGGTGACGGAGTGAGGGCGGTGGTTATGGGCGAATTCGGCATGGGGGATTAAGTTGGACCAGGAAGACGGGTTGCTTCCGCAAAAGATGCGGAGATAAGTTTCGATCTCCTGGTTGACTCGTTCGGTTTCACCATCCATTTGGGGATGGTAGGCGGTGGAGAGGGCGAGGGAATATCCGAGGAGTCGAGAGAGCTCCTTGGAGAAAGAGGAGGCAAACTGTGGTCCGCGATCAGAGATGATCTTGTCATAGAGGCCGAAGCGGCGGAACACAGTGAGGAAAAAGAGGTTGGCGACTCCTTCAGCGGTGATGGTTTTCCTGGTGGGACAGAGAATCACCCCCTTCGTAAGGCCATGGTCTACTATGACCAGTAAAGTATTGCAGCCATCCGAGAGGGGGAGATCGGTGATGAGATCGCAGGAGATTTGTTGGAAGGGGCAGGTGCAAGTGGATTTGATGGGGAGAAGGGGGGGGGAGGTGGGGTGGGTGTTCGCCTTGTTTTGTTGGCATGTGGCACATCCTTCGACGTATTTGCGGATGTATTGGGCGAGGCCAGGCCAATAGAACTCAGAGGAGACGAGTTGGCGGGTTTTAAGGTAGCCGGGGTGGCTGGCTGTTTCATGGTCGTGGCATCGTTGAAGAACGGCGCGACGGAGTGATTCATCAGCGGGGATGTAAGTGCGTCCCTGGAAAGTGAGGACACCATTGTCATAGCGCCAGTCGGCGATACATTTGCGAAGGTGAAGGGGGGGGGGCATGGTCGAAAGAACTGTCGGGACCAGGAAGTATTTGAAGGAAGTCCTGGATGACAGAGTCTCGCTTGGAAGCGTCGGAGATACGCTTGGAGAAGACGGTGTCAATGAGATTGATGAAGAGGGACTGGGGGAGGAGGGTAACTCCGGAGTTGTCGTCTTCGTCAGAGACGAGGTCAGGGTGGCGGGAGAGGGCGTCGGGGCCGGCGAGGGATTTGCCAGGGACATGGGAGAGTTTGAGATCGTAATCCGTGAGGTCGAGGAGCCAACGTGCTTGTCGGCGGTTGAGGTTCTGGGCGGAGCGGAAATATGTGAGGTTCTTGTGGTCTGTGAAGACCTGGACGGGGTGGGGGGAACCATGGAGGTACTGTCTCCAGGATCGAAGAGTGCGGATGATCGCGAGGAGTTCGTGATCGTAAATGTCGTAGTTTCTCTCTGCCGGGCTGAAGGACTGAGAGATGTGAGAACAGGGGTGCCAATCGCCATTGGCATCGGTCTGGAGGAGGATCCCACCGGAGGCGTATTTGGAGGCGTCAGTGGCGATGGCGAAGGGGGCGGAGGTGTTGGGGAGTTGAAGGACTAGTTCCTTCAGGAAGAGGTGTTTCAGCTGGGTGAAGGCTGCGGTGCAGAGGGGGGACCATTCCCAAGGGGTATCCTTCTTGGTTAGGTCGATCAGAGGGCGGGCGATGGAGGAGTAGTCCAGAATGAACCGGCGGTAGAAGTTGGCGAAGCCTAGGAACGATCGAACATCCTTGAGCTTTTCGGGGGTGGGCCAGGATGCAATCCCGTCAAGCTTGACAGGGTCCATGGTGAGTTGACCGGGTTTCACGATCATTCCAAGGTAGTCGACTTCGGTCACCCCGAAGCGACACTTCTCGAGTTTGAGGTGCAAGTCGAGTTCTTGCATACATTGGAGAACGCGTCGGGTACGTTCGATGTGGAGTTCTTCGGTGGGGGAGTAGATGAGGAGGTCGTCCATGTAGACGATGAGCCAACCTTCAGCGATCATGTCTCGGAACGAGTTGTTCATGAATCGCTGAAAGGTTGCTGGGGAGTTGGTCAGTCCAAAGAACATGACCATGGGTTCGAAGAGGCCTTTGTGGGTGACGAAGGCGGCCTTCCATTGATGTCCGTCCTTGATGCGGACGTTGTTGTAGCCCCATCGGACGTTGAACTTGGTGAAGAGTTTAGCGTCTTTAAGTTTGTCGATGAGGTCGGGGATGAGAGGGAGGGGGTAGGCATCCCGAACAGTGTGTTCGTTCAGGTACCGATAGTCTTGGCAGGGGCGGAGGCCGCCATCCTTTTTTTTGACGAAGAAGAATGGAGAGGCTTGGGGGGACTTGGAGGGGTGGATTTTCCCAGCGGCGAGGTTTTCCTCTATGAACGTTTCGGTAGCTACCCGTTCATCAGGGGACAAGGGGTACACCTTTCCGATTTTGGGGGTGAAGGAGGCGTCGAGGTTGATCTCATGATCATAGGGGCGAGAGGGAGGGACGTGTTCGGTGGCCTCTTTGGAAAAGACTGAGGCATAGTCGGAGTATTTGGATGGTAAGACCTGCTTTGGTTTTGTTTTCTCGGCGTTGGCGGCGAGTTCCGTGGAAGTGTTGATTTTGCCGATGAGGTTGGCAGGTCCAGAGATGACGAAGCGAGAGTCACCGCAAAAGACCCTGTTTACCGTGGCGTAGGGGATGGGGACGGAGCTGAATTCCTCAATGGATTTGTCTTTGAGGAAGCTGGGGAGGTGGTGGTGATCGGGGGCGACGTTGACATGTTGGATTTCGGGGGAGTTGTTAGGGAGGAGGGAGCGAAAGTAAGAGTCATGGCGTTTGGTGTCGGCGGAGTGAAGGGAGTGGAGGAGTTTCAACTGGTCGGTCGATTCGGCAATAGAAATGGTCTGGTTGGACCAGTCGATGGAGGGGTTTGTGGCTTTGAGCCAAGGAAATCTGAGGATGACGTTAGTCGTCCCACAATTCATGACATAGAAGGTTACTTTATGCACGAGACCTTCGATGTGTATAAAGAGTTCAGTGGAGAATTTGACTCCTCCTTGGACAGTGGGGTCCTGGGTGACACTGCGGACATTGAGGGGGCGGGGGAGACGGGTGGTGGGAAGTTTGTGCTTTCGCATGAAGTCCCAATCGATGCAGGAGATGTCTGCTCCGGAGTCGATCAGGGCGGTGGTGTCGATGACTTTAAACATGTGCGATGGAATGATGAGTTGAATGGGGAGTTTCATTGTTCCAGGCAGGGTAGATATTTTTACATGCGTATGTTTAGGGGAAGGGGAGGAGGAACCTTGCGTCGGATGAGGTCCTCCGTCTAAAAACCCGGGAGGGCGGCAATGTTGTTTAATCCGAGCACCGATTCATCTTCTTCCTTGACTTCTTCAATGCGGGAGGTGTGAGGGGTGGGGGAGGTGTAGGTGGGGCAGGCCTTAGAGTTATGGCCTTTCTTTTGGCAGCGTAAGCAGCGGCCTTCTCTGAAGCAGCGTTGTCACTCTTCATCAGTGAGTTTGGGGGGGCGAGGGGTGGTGACCGCGTCAACGTCCATGGCATTTGGATCCTTGGGGCGAGGGGTGGGGTTTGAGTAAGACCAGTATTCGGTCTTTGGGTTTTTGCCAGAGATGGCCTGGGTGCATTCCCATTGGGTTTGGAAGTGTACGGCTTTGTCATACCAAGAGTTGATGGTGGTGGGGGGGGTGTCCATAGCGAAAATTCACTTCATGAAAGGGGTGGGGATGCCATTGGCGAAGAAATTGATGAGGATGTTCTCATCCTTGATGCCAGAGTTGGCGACGTGGTTGTGGAAGTCCACGATGTACGTATTGAGAGTGGTGGCGAGGGGTTGGCCTTTCGAGGTCGTGCAGTGGTGGGTGGACAGCCAGTGGATGGTGTTGTCCGAGATGTTGTGTCGTTCAAAGGAGACCTTGAACGCTTTGGTGAACTCGACGAGAGTTCTGAAGGTGGCGGTGTTGATAGCCTTTCGCCAATAGGTATCGACCCAGGTGAGTGCTGATCCTTTCTTCATGAAGAAGAGGGCGTAGGCGACCTTCTTCTGGTCGGTGTTGTAGACCTCATTGTTGACGATGAGGTAAGCCATGATGGAGTAGTACCATGGCATGGCACGCTCGTAGGATCCATCGAAGTCTTCAGGGATTCCGAGGTGAAGTTCGGTAGGTTTTACCGATGATGGGGTGGGGGCGGTGTGGGACATGGGTGACAGTGGGGCGAAGGGGTTCGATCTACTGATTGGCATAGGCGATGGGGGTGTGGGGGCTCGTGGGATTACCAACGAGGACGAGAGGGCATGGGTGAGGGTAAGATCTTCGTGATCTTCTGGGGATACAACAATGTCGTCGTCAGTGGGTATCTCTTCTTGTGAGGCCGAGGAGTGTTCAGAGAGGGACAGTGAGGGTTCGCGATAGCGACGAGGGCCTAGGGAGGGTCTAGGGTTCGGTGGGCAATAGGGATGAATGGTGGGCTAAGGTGAGGCTTGCCCAGTGAAGAGCAAGTTAGACCTTTTGTTATGCTCAGGCGTAGACCCGAGTGACGAGGGACGAGGAGATGTTAACGTCGCTATTCAGCTGACGTGGCAAGGGTTTGATAGACGGGCGATCCGCTATCCTCAGCCTCAACGGTATGTCGTGAGCTGTTGACCTGGTCAACGTATGTCGTGACGCAGGGATGAAGGAGTCGCTAGGTGATGCGACGACGAAGGAACAAGGGGAGCGCCTACTCAACAGTAAGGTGAGGACTGGGGGACCCGAGGGGAATCAATGATCAAGGTAGATTCGGGTAGGTCTAACTTGGGGAATACATCGAGAGTATAGAGAGGTTTATATACGTGAGTCAGGAGAGAATGAAGCGGAGCGTAAAAGGGATGACTCGACTATAGAATGCGATAGAATCGCAAAGAAGGGAAGTGAGTCAGAGATAGCAGTAATAGTACAACTGCGGATACTGCGGATGAGTCATGCTAAATAGGTAAGTGAAGATAAGAGAAAAAGAGGAATAATAAAGTGGCTCTGGTGGGACTCGAACAGCGAGAGCAGTGTCTGTAGGGTAAGAGTGAAGAGAAAAGAGTAGGGGTATACGCGAATCGTAACAAGAATAGTAACTTTGACATAATTGAATTAAAAACTTGACAGTATTCATACTGTAAATCAAGATGAAACAGAAAGCAGCCCATCTACTCACACACTTGTGCATATCTCATCCAATCTGAACATAGCTATTTCACTGGGAATCAGATCACATGGTGGTATTTTCAGCATGCACCTCTCCATAAGTCATTCTAGGATACAATCACTATCATGTCACCTCACAATATTCACAATGTCAACTTTATACAGGTCACTGTCCCACTGAAGCACCTGGAAGACACATACTTCTTCACAGTCACCCCAGATTTCCTGGGACCTTTGGTGAGCATAAATTTTCATTTTCCATTCTTACTTACTGAAACAACTCTCAAAGCCATAGTGTGAATTTGTAAAGTGACCATGATGTCACCAAATGATTGTGAGAGAGGTGTGAAATGTAATCACACCAAATAAAGATCATGGGAATGAGTAGGATGTGCTCCCTATCATGAGAGTCTGACTGTGACTGCTTGTGAGAGGAAATCTCCAAGACTTCAAGACTGGAGAGCCAATCCTGTCACCCTGGTACTTTATATACTACTCTATGTATTTACATGTATTGTCTATAAGCTATGTTACATCGTTCATTGTGCATAGGGCATAGGTAAAGGTGAACATATAAAAAGGAGCTCATGCATGTTTGGCACATGTGTGGACATATGGTACCATTAAGGTGGGAATGAGGTGCAGCCTCGATCTAGGCATAAGATATGCAAGAAAGGCGCAGCATGATGTCATAGATAAGAATAGGGCAGCAGCTAGGACATCCACATTTGGAAGTCATGTGACCATGGGAACTGATTGTATAAATAGAGGTGTGGGAATGACTTCATCATCAGATGTCATATGACCATGGGAATAATACTTCATCCAATAAGGAGGAGGTCCAATGTTTTAATCATGTAACCTCTTGTCCAATTACCAGATAAGGCAAGTCTCCTTTCTTATAAGGCAGGTGTCCACTAGGGAACCAATAGGAATCATGAGAGACTGCCATATATAGGCATGTCCATGTTCAAAACACAGATATATAGTCGACTCTGTTATAACCTATATCCCACATAATCCATACTTTGTGATAACCCATAGGTTTTTCAATATCCCAAGTCAGTTTGCAGTGATTTTGTACAGATAACCCATACTCTCCCATACCCCATAACCCATATCTATTTTGGTGGTTACAACCCATACATAATCTGGACCAGAGCTGGATATAATGCTCCATTAGTAAATTTAGCTGTGTAATCATTATTTTACGATTACCCAGGATGGCAACAGTGACCCAGCATTAACCTTAATGTCTTACAAAACCTCTCGAAGCACTGAAAAAAGGCTTGGCTGCTCTCTGTAAGCAGATTCAAGAGTGGAAAACCAAGATTGAATCTAGGCTAAGAGCTGGGCAACCCATATCAAAGATTGATGAGGCCTGGATTGATGGTGATGGAAATTTGATTGAGAAGGAAAGAGTTGTTGAAGAACTGGACAAGGCATCAGATTATGAACAAGATCTTAATAGGTTAACTTCACAAGAGAAGAAAACAGTTCAGAGACTACAAAAGCTGTTAAAAAGTGGTGGCAAGGATGTTGCTCCTATGAAAAAGTGAAAGCATAGGATTTCAAAATTTCTGTATATGCTTGTACTAAGTATGTACATTGCTTGCAGGCTCGAGTTATCCCAGTAATCCGAAACCTTCTAAGCTATTGTTAAAACTGTGGACAGGAGGTCCAGAACAGCTCCGGGTAACTCCGGAGTTGTTGGTCATAATGAGACTTCAGCTTCAGCAACTCAGAGTGGAGCGCTGTGCCCTTGTTGAGACTTCCTAAGTGTCCCAGATTTTGGAGGATTGAAGATGAAGGAGATTGAGACTAAAGCAGAGTAGAACTGAGGGTGTCTGATTCAATAACTAGCTAAAGTACAAAATACAGCAGACAGGAGTTTATATATGGAGTTCAGGGGCTATGTATGGGAGGTGTTACGAATCCTAGTCACTGGGATCTATTATTTGCCCTAGGAGGGAGTCGAACTCTCAACCTACTCTTTATGGCAACATGTTCTCACACCAAGGAGAACAGGACTTGTCGTCTCAATCCTTAAAGTATCACGTGACTTGCTTACAAAGCAGTCTAGACCCACGCCTCATGGCGTAACACATGCTTTGCTTCCATTTCTTCTTTATTAAACTTCTTTCATTTATTAGCTGCCACACCTCATGTGTGCAGCATGGCATGCTTCTATGCTTCTATGCTTCTCTTCCATTCTGCCACACCTCGTGTTGGCCTCATGCTTATGCTTCTCAACTTCTTAGACCAATCATGTATTCCCTCCTTATCATGGTACGATGCCTCGTTATAGTAATATGCCAAACATGTATATACAGTAGAATAGTATATAAACCCCCGGGTCGTCAAGGCTGGCTCCCCAGCTTTGATAACTTGGAGTTTTCCTCTTACCCAAGTATCTCCTCATAAGAAGGCCCAAGCGGTCTATTTTCTATCCTCATCTTTATTGTTGTCAAGAGTTGTTTCAGGAGGGAGGAAACCGAGGGCCGGAGTACGAAGCTATGTATGGGAAGGAGACTAAGCCGGAGCTGTGTGAGCGCAGGATCAGGGGTAGGTACAGAGCAAGAACTAGGACAGAAGAAGAACAAGGACATAATGTAAGTAGGTAGTGTACATAAATCAGGGGAGGAGGAAATAAGATCAGAGGGAACAGGGGGTGAGATGCACGAGAACACACCGGAGTTCGTGGAGGAAGTTCTGGAGGAGAGGCTGGAGGGTCGGAGGTGAGGGTTAGGGTCGGGATATGACAGCTATTCATAAAGTCACAGAAAAAGGAAAATGCGATGCTCCAGCAATGGATCAAAATTTTAGACTGGCATAATGTCAATGGCAAAAACCAGACTAAGATAGCAAATCATTTTCATGCAATCTATCCCAATCTGAACATCAAACAGCCACTTATTTCTGCATGGATCAAAGATGAGGCAAAGTGGTGAGCTGAGTTTGCAAGCATTGGAAATTCAGCTCATTTGGCAAAAAGGATCTGTCAGACCCAGCATCCCAAGGTTACAGAAATGTTGAACCTTTGGGTTTCAAAGGCAATGGCAGATGGGCTTCTTCTTACAGACAAGGTTCTTTGCCAGAAATGGAAAAAGTTTGCTGATCTTGTGGATGTGCCAGAGGATGAATGTCTCAACTTGAGTGAGGGTTGGTTAACAGGTTTCAAGGCATGAATTGGTTTGAAGAATATAAAACATCATGGCAAGTATACATCTACATCTGCTGAGATCATTGAAAAGGAGCAGCAGTGAATGCGGGAATTTATCAAGGAAACAGATTATCTATGACATGATATTTTTAATGCAGACAAAACAGCTCTCTTTTATGCATGAGCTTGGTTTAAATTTCATAATTTAATTGGGCTTGTATGCTGATTCATTTGAATAGAATGCCTCCGGATCGTGGACTTGCTGATAAATATCATTCTGATGTCAAAGGAAAGAAGCTTCAACTGACATATTTATTTACAACAAATACAGATGGTTTGAAAAAACTTTACACTTTTATTATCGAAAAGGCACAGAAACTGCATGCACTCAAAAACAAGACTGGTGCTGAACTCAGTTTCTACTACCAGAATAATGCAAAAGCATGGATGACAGCTGAGCTTTATCAGGAGTGGCTATTAGATTGGGATATGTCATATCCCAACCCTAACCCTCACCTCCGACCCTCTGGTCTCTGTTACAATTTGCTTATACCCCTACTCTTTTCCCTTCACCCTTACCCTAGCTTCTCTACAGACATTGCTCTCGCTGTTCGAGTCCCGCTTGAGCCACTTTATTATTCCTCCTTTTCTCTTATCTTCGCTTATCTATTTAGTGTGACTCATCCGCAGTATCCGCAGTTGTACTGATACCATTATCTCTGACTCACTTCCCTTCTTCGCGATTCCATCGCATTCTATAGTCGAGTCACCTCTTTTACACTCCGCTTTATTCTCTCTTGACTTGCCTATATAAACCCCTCGATACCCTCGATGTATTCCCAAGTTAGACCTACCCGAATCTACCTTGATCATCGATTCCCCTCAGGCCCCCTTGTCCTTGCCTTGCTACCGAATAGGCATTCCCCCGGTCCCCTTCGTCGTCGCTCCCCCATAGTGACTCCTTCGTCCCTGCGTCACGACATACGTTGACCAGGTCAACAGCTCACGACATACCATTGAGGCTGAGGATAGCGGATCGCCCGTCTATCAAATCCCTGCCACGTCAGCTGAATAGCGACGTTAACGTCTCCTCGCCCCCTCGTCACTCAGGTCTACGCCTGAGCGTAACAAAAGGTCTAACTTGCTCTTCACTGGGCAAGCCTCGCCTTAGCCCACCATTCATCCCTATCGCCCCTCGAACCCTAGACCCTCTCTAGGCCCT